>JAPDHL010001909.1:9559912-9663496 GCA_032847665.1 Solanum chilense | reverse complement strand
ATAAAATCTATCTAGAAATGGCATTCCTAATAACATATCTTTTGTAGTAAATTCAAAATTATACATTTCTTCTATTGTTAGTATCTTATCCCATATTTGTATTTTTATATTTTTTGCTTTATATTTAATCATACTTCCTTCATTATTAAATCCTGTTACTACCATAGGTGTTTTTAATTTTTCCCATTTATCTTCTGGTAAACAATTATATTTACATATATTCGCTTCTGCTCCTGTATCTATCATAGGGGTATAATATCTGTTGTGATATCCTTCTACTATAATTTTTGCAAGTATAAATATTTTCATTAATCATTTTGTTCTTGTCTATCTTAGTTTTTGTTATTTTAGTATTTTTATTTTTATCCATCATAATTTTTTATATAATATTTTAAAAAGTTTACTAATTTTATCTGGATATCTAATCTTCTTTAACCTGTATTTTCTACCATATCGTCTTAACCAATATTCAGTCATATTTAATCTCCAATATCTAAATCATCATATAAATCATATATGTCAAAATAAAATTCATTTGGGAATTTTAGTTGGAAAATTGGAAGATTTCTTTTCGAGTTGGCTTTTCGGGTTGAAATTTTTAGCGTAGAAAATAGTTTGAGAAAGTGATTACAAAAGCACATAAAAATACATCTAAAAGGGAGTTAAGAATTTTTTGGGGCAGAAAGACAGAAATTTAAAAAAGACGGACGATTTGTGGGAAGGAGAATTTTGCCTTGAAAGTTGAATTTGGAGACAGAGGGTTGGAAGGAATAAGGATATTTTTGGGCGTCGAATAATTCTTATTGTGAGAATTCGGTCGAAAAGTGACATATAGTTCTTGAGAAAACTACACTAAATACACCTTTTGTTAGGAGAAGAGTTGTTAGTTTTAGTTCTAGGCCTTAAGTTCCTGTCCAGATTCTTGTTTTTGTGTCGAAAGTTCAAGTTCTTTTCTTTGTGGCTAGAAGATCGTCTCCTGCTCGTCTTTCTCCCGTTTGCTTCCCGACAAGAGGTAAATCCTTTCTTAATTCCATTTAAATTCCATATTCTTCTCTATTATCCTGTTTATGATGTGTCCTTATTTGTATATGTGATACATTTATGCATTAGCCTTCTTTCGATCTCCGAGTTAGGATTTGGGTAATAAGGGTCAGCTAGTAACATCATTTATGTAGGTGTGTGTTATTTGAGTGTAAACTTTTCATTGGGACATCATTTATGTAGGTGTGTGTTATTTGAGTGTAAACTTTTCATTGGGTTAGTTCAGTGTTATTTGTTAGCTTACCAAGTCTCATTATTTGAGCATAAATTGTAGAGTTTCTGTTGGTGCCTCCTTCTAAAAGTCATATATATTGATGTTTTGGACATAAATTCTCTCTTAATATGTTTTTTTGCATGCTCACAGGCCTGTATATGTTCTCCTTTTTGGAAGAAATGTTCTGTACTTTCCTCTCGAATCATTCGCTACTCAGTGTTTTAGCTTCAGAAAATTTGTGACTATGAACCTTATTATCTTCTTTTTTCTAAGTATAGATTTGTTCGTTTTGGCATCCTTAGTCTAATAGCAAATTAGTTTTCTTTCAATATTGTAGTGTTGAGAGGAAGTTTATATATATATATATATATATATATATATATATATATATTGTCCATCCATATGCTCGACATCTATTCATGCTAAGCTCATCGTATCCTTCATCATCGTTATTATTTCGTATTCAAATTGAAAATCCCAGTTAACCGTTAAGACATGTGGCTATAGATTTTGTCAAAATATGCTAATTTTTGTTTGTTTTCTCTTAGGATTTTGCTTAGCCTCTAACATCTTATTATTCTTTATTTTCGGAGTTGAGATTGATTGTTGGGACCTTATTCCCTCTGCGAGCGTTAGCACTTTGTCAATATCATATTAATAGCTTCACCCATTTTTTTTATATACATACATTTAAATTTTTTGGAAGCATGAAGGGATTCATTTTTGTGGGTTGTGTTGCTCCCTATGAGCGTTGGGTTAATATTTGGTTGGGGTATATTTTTTTATATGATACTTATGACAAAGCATAATTTTTATTTTTATTTTCTTTTCTTGCTTATTGCGAGATTATACGGTCATTAGCAAGTTGTGGATTGATTGTTCTAAAATTTTGAGAAGTGTCAGATCTGTTCCCTTTCATTTTTATTTTTTTCTTTTCTTTTCTTGCTTATTGCTAGTGTTATCCTCTCATTCAAACTTTGCTTTAATCCTTAATTACTTGACACCATTACACTTCCCTATACTAATTTAAGTCTTATGCTGTTTGCTTTAATATTATTAATATAAATGTTGTCGTGATTATTATTATTATTATTATTACTATCGTCATTATTATTTTTACAATCCCTAAAACCATGAGTAGCAATATATGAGTTCGTCTCGTGTAATATTTCCCTACTCCCTAATAAATTACTAAATTGTTTCTCACAAGTTTTATTTGTTTAGATTACATGTGCAACTAATTCGAGTCCCTTTTGGACTCCCCTCTTTGCATTTCTTCGAAATGAATCATTCCGGGTTAGTTAGCCTACATTTAAAGATCGATGAGAAAGAATGCCTTGGTCAATTATCATTCTTGCTTTATTATTTTTTATTATCGATTTTTCTTCTCGGAATCTTGTTGTCACTAGTTGTTTATGTTCTGGTCGTCCTTGTTTAAATTTTCTACTTTAGTTTTGGTATTTTGTGGTCTTAGGAAAATTATTTGTGCCAATTTAGGGCCTTTTGTGATCTACTTAGAGTTGCAATAATATCCATTCTGAATTTTGTTAGTTTATAAGTTCAATTTAATTATGATCCTTTATTTACTGTATGCATTTTATTTGCGTGAGACCGGTCTTATGAACCCCACTATCAATTCTCGTCGGGCCATGGAGGCCCAATTAACTTCCGTCTTTCGAGTAAGCCGACAATAAATGAGGTGTACAGGTCCAAATGTTGAAAATGCAGAAGCAGAAGGATGAAAAATGGAAAAATTGGACCAAAGATTCCAAATTTATTTTTGGGAAATTTTTCAAAATGTCAATAGTTTAGCATTTAAGAGGGCTCATTAGCAACACTTTCAATATTTAGTAAAAATGTCAAATTTTAGTTTGTTATGTATCTTATTATGTTTTTATTATTTGTTTTTATTTGAAGAATATAATTATTTAATAACAAAATAGAGAAAATTAAGGGATATTTCAAAAAAGGTAAGGATCCTTAATTTTCTCATCAGTTACATTTTCAAATAAAATTTAAATTTTATTCTTTTTTTTCTCTAGAATATTTACCTCTTTAAAATTATATTCATTCCACAATATATTCTATTTATATTTATTATAGTTATTTATTAGTATGTACACATTCCAATAGGTATGTTGAATTTATTTATATAGTCATTTAAGAAATATATTTGTATTTTCATATATTTTTTTCCCTATATAGTTATTTTTTCATCAAAAATCTTGCATGTATTCATTTCAATATGTATTTTATTTGTATTTCTATTTAATCTAGTTTTTATTTAGAATTTTGTATAATAATATATAAAATACAAAAAATTAGTATGATGAAAAAGGGAATGAAAATATAAAATTGAAAAGAAATAATTGAATATTTGGTGTACTCATTCTTATATAAAATACATAACTAGTTGACATACTTTTAAAATAAATACGACTTAGAAAAAAAATGTCAAATTCAGAAACAATGCAACATAATTTTTGAATGAAAACAACTGTTAATTGTAAAAATACATATTGACTAAAACAATATCAAAATTCAATATATACTTCCAAATTTAGGGATAATGCTTAAATACCCCCTCAACCTATGCCCGAAATTTCAGAGACACACTTATACTATACTAAAGTCCTATTACCCCCTGAACTTATTTTATTAATATTTTTTTATCCCTTTTTAGCCTACGTGGCACTATCTTGTGGGCCCAACAATGGTTGACTTTTTTTCAAACTAGTGCCACGTAAGCTAAAAAGGGGTAGAAAATTACTTATAAAATAAGTTCAGGGGGGTAATAGGACCTTAGTATAGTATAAGTGTGTCTCTGGGATTTCGGGCATAGGTTGAGGGGGTACTTGTGCATTTTCCCCCAAATTTATGAATACAAAAAACAATAAAACTATGAAATACAAAAATAAATACTAACTGTGGTACATTGACATAACTATAAAAAAACAGAATACAAAATGAATTAAATATATGAAATAGGATTTCAAATCTATGGATACAAAATACGATAAAACAATGAAATACAAAAATACATACTGACTAAAACAACAACAAAATTCAATATATCGTTTCAAATTTATGAATACAAAAAACATCAAAACTATGAAATATACACAATCAAACTCATATAATGTGTTACATCGACATAACTAACACACACGAAAAAAATTGAATCAAAATACAATAGATATATGAAATACAAAAATAAATACTAACTATAACATAATAAAAATTCCATATACACTTCCAAAAGCATTTTAACATGAATTTTTTTGAATCTAAGAAATTACTAAACAAATTAAACTAAACATGCAAGACACAGAACATGCAAAAAAAAAAACCCTTCTCCAACAAATTGGTCTTCTTCAACTTCATGGTTATGAATTTGTGTGGGATTTTTCCCCGTCGTATATCCTCCTTAGATTTAGAAGCGGAACCTACGTTGTTGTTTAATTCTTGAGTGAAAAAAAAATTAAATGATGAAAAATCGGAAGAACTTTGATTATTTTGTCCAATACCTCTAGTAACTCTCTTGAAAACGTCAATTGAAGAGATAATTATGTAGTCTCAAACCTTAAAAAATGTTCTAAGAACAACAACATGATAAAAAAAAACAAACAAAAAAAACACAAGTAAATAAATAAGGAATCTGAAAAACATAATACCCAAATCAATGTTAATCTTCAAATCAAATCTTGCAACGAAATTAAATGAGAATAATAGAAAATATTAATATATTGAATCGAAAATCTGAGGAATTAATTTTGAAGAATGTTAGAGAGAGAAATTGAAAGAAGAATAAGAAAAAAGAGAAAAATCAAAAAATTTCATTAGGAAGAAAGTAAGAGAGAAAAATTGATAAACTTAAGAAAAGAGAGAGAAAAATTCAAATGACATTGATATCTATCAAATTACAAAAATATAGGAAAATGTGTAATCTATGAGAGAGAAAGAAAGGGTGTAAATAATGAGAGAGAAAATATTAATAATATCATAATAAATATTTATTTCTAAAATAATGACATTTTTGACATGTTTACTAATATTATCAAAGTATAGATATTATCACTAAATAAGTTGATTTTTTTGACTAGTTAACTAAATTTTCCTTTATTTTTCGAGTGGTGTACTTTGTTATATTTGGGCCTAAGCCCCCTTTTCATTTTCCTTTACATATTCTTTTATTTAGTTTAGGACAGGTATAAACCAAATGGGCCTAAAAACAAAAAATGTGGTCTAAATATCGTTCCAGGCGTACAGAAACCAGATTTGAATCCAACTCTCTCTCTCTCTCTCTCTCTCTCTCTCTCACCCTCTCTTTCTCTTTTTCTTTATCGTTATTTACTTGTTGTTGGTTGTCGTTAGGTTAAGGGTTAGAAATTACAAATCCCCGCAAGACGCTACTGTTTTATTTTAACGATCCAACTAACTTGATTGCTTTTAAATAGACTTAAAAAACAATAAATAAATAATTTTTTGATTTAAAAATCATTCATTCAGTTAGCAGGTTGATATTTTGAAGAAATATTCAAAATTAAAGCATTTTAGCCAACATAAGTTAGTTGCCAGATAATTGCAACTTAGCGAATATTTTAGTTGTCGTAAAAACCTTCCTAAAATATGAATATGAATATTCGAATCCACCTGTTTAAACTCTTTCATTTCGTGTTTTAGTCAATTGAAAGAATAGTTTTCATATTTTTTCTTTAAAAATTAAGTGAAGACTCTAAACAAGTCATAAAACTAAATAAAAATTATATTTTCCTTCATGAAATAAAACAGAAATGAATTGTTTAGTAGCAACCTCACTATTCCCAATGATCTTTCCAATAAAGATTGGAGGATGATGCGCTCCGTCAAATGAGATGTGGTATTCATAAATAACCTCTAGGTATAAGTACACTACATTAGTTGAGATGTGGTAATAAATGACTATCCCTTAACCTACAATTTATGAATGTTTAGGGCTTCGTGGGGTACTATGCTTAGAACTGAGAGTATTTGAAAAAGGTGTGTCCACAGTTCGTGAGTGGAAAGTTTTAATCAAAAAGTACCTCTTGAGACGTGTACTCCTGGTTTGTAGAGAATGACTTACTTCGTAACAATAACTTAATCCCTTAACTATGTGCATGCGTAGGTATAGCTACTGGAGAATCCATCTAAAGGCTGAAGAGTTTCACCCTTCCTTAGGCAAGTAGGCATCCCTCATCTGGTAGCTATTATTATCTGGATTCACTGTCTACCTCTCATGGTCTATGTCGGTTAAATCTAGCCCCAACAAATGAATGTTATGAACTAAGTCTTCTAAAAAGAGTATTACTTAGGGTAGATTGTGGAACGGGACGCTATGTTATATGTGTTTTTACATGTTGTATGAAGTCTAAAACTTGTAAAAATACTTTAAACAGGTAAAATGAAGTATATTGGGTCGAACTTTCAGGTCCGACCCCCCAAGGATTGCCCTAGGGGTCCACGAAAGGACCCCTCCTTTTGTCAAGCAAGCTGCCAAGATGTCGCAACCAATTGCACAAGCAGGGAACCAGTCTGCGTCGCGGACTTTGTGAACGCAAGGCCAAAATCATGGTCTGCTACACGGACACGTCCCGAACTCCCCTCTCTCAAAATTTATTTTCAAAAACTTGTGGGATCAGCTCCGCACCGCGGACTTGTCTCCCGACGATAATTCCAATAATTTAACAGATGTTTGACTTGTCTAAAATTGTCCAATTTATGTAGGGGTGTTTTGGGTATTTTGGGGGTGTTTTTTATATTGATTTTAGTTCATCAAACACCCTTTATCCTTATCAAAAATCATAACCCTCATTTGGAATAAATTTTTTTACATGCTCTCCCTTCTATCTAAACTCTCTCAAAGTTGAACCCTCAATTGCAGAACTTCATTCCCTAAGGAAGCATACCTAATACTTCAAGTTACATCACAAAATCTAGTGGGATTATTCATATTACGTTATGGTAGTTCATCCTTGAACCTTCTTTCTTTCTAAGAGCACTTTCGAAGAGATTTTCGAAAGGGTTTTAAACTACAACTTCTTCTATCTTTGACTCGAAATATGGGTCTTGCATGAAGATATTTTAATGAATGTATTATTATATTATTCAATGTTACTTGATTATTTTAAGGTCAAAATCCAAAAGAACCCATTCTTAGTCAATTTCTCAATTTTTTTCTGATGAAGTGGATTTAAAGTACATGATTTGATAATGTTGGAACTATTGTTATCTTTATGTTATAATGAGATTTAGATACATCCTTAAATTATATTTTATGATGTATTGTTGGAGAAATTTAGAAAAGGTGGTAAAGGCTTGGATGAAAGTTAAGTTGTTCTATATTATATAGTTTTCCATTGAAATTATCTTGAGTGGTATAATCCACCTTTGTTGGTGGTGTTTAGTTGAAGTATATGAATATGTATAAAAATGTTTATTTTGAGTATTTTCTTGAGGACCTGAATTGTGAAGTTAAATGCCGATGATGATGTTCATGTTGATATGTATTAGGAAGTGGAGAATGTGTATCTTGAAGAGGTTAAGTCTAAATGAAGTATATGTATTTGTGAAACATGATAATGTGTTCAAGGCGACATGATTAGCAATCAATGTCATGCATGATAGGGGTTATATGATAGGTGTTCTCATATGTAATCTCACACACCTAGAATGAATGAAAGAATGAATCTAATGGCTATGTATGTATGAGAGACTATTTAAAAATTTTCTCAATGAGACTCTAATGAATTAAATGGGAGATTTATAGGGTACAAACTCTTTGTGAGTAAAGATGAAGTGTCTAGACCATCCCTACTATTCCTATAATAAGAAAATGGTGATTTTTTGTGTGAACTCTCTTCATGAGTTGAGTATGTGCTTAGTAGCAACCTAACTATTCCCAATGAGCTTTCTAAGATATGTTGGAGGTTGATGCCCTTCGTGAGTTGAGATGTGTTTTTTAAAAGTAACCTCTAGGGATAAGTACACTTCTTTAATTGAGACGTGGTACTTGATTGCTATCCCTTAAACTATAGTCTATGAATATTCAGGACTCCATGGAGGAGTAGGCTTAGCACTGGATTTGAAGAAGAGGTGTATAAACTTCACAAGTAGAGATGTTGTATTCCAAAGTATCTCTTGAGATGAGAACTCCTCGTTAGTACAGAATGAGTTACTTAGTAGCAATATCGTTATCCCTTAACTATGCGCCCTCGTACATATAGCTATTGGAGAATCCATGTAAAGGCTAAAGAGTATGACCCTACCTTAAGCAAGTAGGGATCCCTCATCTAGTAGGGATAATACCTAGATTCCATGTCTAGCTCTCATGCTCTATTTCGGTTAAAGCTAGACCCCACAAATGAATGTTATGAACTAAGTTTTTTTTATGTTTTTACTACTTAGGGTTGATACTGGAATGCAACACTATCCATCCATTGCACAATCAGGCATTTGGAGAGAGTCTTAGTGTTTCCTTTTATGAAATGTATAAATGTTTCATTATATTATGATATGAAGCATGATGACTATATGTCTAAGGTTAATGAAGTAATGTGACTTTATGTCTCAAATTTATGAAGTATGTTGATTCTATGTCTATATTCATGTAACATGAGCCTTATGTCTAATGTTTAAGAAGCATTTTGATCTCATGTCTTGTATGATGAAAGTTGTGTAGACGAAATTATGAATGTGATGTTCCTAGCCTAGGGTGATACCTAGGGAGCACTAATTGGAAGTAGTAGTATGGGATGCTACTTTAACATTGCACTAAGTGTAACTTGGGGGTTGTCTTGGAGGATTGTTTCATGTGAAGTTCCTAAGTATGTGTATGTTCATCTAAGTGTCTTTAGTGAATGAATGTTGACTTGTCAAATTAATTGAAGTATGCTTGTCCTTGGTAGTCTTAACAATCACTTGGGTGTGTAGTGAAGAGTTGTATGGGCGATCTCCTCATGTCTTACCTAGGTGAGTCTTACTATAACTTGGCATAGGAAGAGTTATGTGTTAAGTTGGTTTACAATAAGTATGTATTTATGTGAGAAATATGGAGGTTTTACCTTGTTTGTTTAATGATGGTTCATATGACTTTTTGAAAGAATGGTTCATGAAGGTTTTATCAAAATAGCTTGTCTTGTATGTTTCAACTAAATTGTCCCTTTTTCATGATTCTGCATAAAGCCATACTTAGTACAATGTTTGTAGTAAGCCCATATTTTTCAATACCTTATAAGTATAGGTTGGAGGCAAGTGGAAGTTTAGGTAGCGAAGCTTTGGAAGTTGACTCTCTCAAGACTCGGTATGTGCTTATATATTCGAGGGCATAGTCTATGTTTGTTTACTTTCTTCTTTTAAGATTTGTTAAGACTTATTATGTATTTCTTTCAATGTAAAGGGTCGTGTCTTTAAGATATTTAAGATGTTTCTTTAATTTGGCTTGTGACAATTAGACTCATTCCATAGTATTTTATAAAAGAAGTTTCTGATTTATATTCTTGATAAAAGTTTTAATTCCACGCTACTTTCATATTGTATGTAATGAATGATAGCTAAGAGCCTTGTGCGAGATCTCCATGAGGTCAAGCACACCATGTGAAAAAGTTCCTTAACTTCTAGGGTGTACTTGTGGGTCGTAACATTGGTTTGGTCCTCTTATGGTTGAGGTTCTATATTATATTTTATATTATTGTATTGTCATGATTATCCTCTTTGCTAGAACATTAATATGGGTATGTATGATATGATGTGAGTATGGATGATGTATTATGATCATGGGAAGATTTATATGTTTAGTTTTGCAAGATGCTATGGTGGAAGATCCCTACTGACATAATCCACTATATGTATGAATGTATGATTCTATATGTCTCTTGAATTATCTGCTTGCATGATGAATGTATGTATGTCTAGTATAACGAATATTAGTTATGTTTATTTATATGGTCTAATGTCCTTAAATGAAATATATGTTAATTGTACATTAGGTTAGTTATGATGGACATGTGTGGTGATCCATTTTGATGGGAAGTGCCTATAATGATAATGTTGTTGTTGTTGTGCTATTGTAAGGTCAGTTATAAACACACATACATTTTTTGCCAAAATATGAATATATGATGTGTCTAGGGTGATAATTGAAAGTATACTTCTCATATGTAATATAATGATATGAACATGACAAGGTGAAGTAATGATGAGCATGTTCTTGAGTGGAATTGAAGGTAATTCCTATGTTCACTACATGGCTATGTTATGAAACAATATCTTAACATGATGTTCGTTTTGATGAAATGACATTCTCATCATATAACCTCTGAGCTATGTGTATGTTATCTAATGGGTTAATCCCCTAAGACCTATGTTGTAATTTAATGTTTAGGAAAGACTTAAAGACACTTCAATAAGAGAATTTAGCTTAGCACCGAGTAAACATGACAATGAGTGGTGTTCTTTCACAAAAGAAGAGGTTCACACTATGTTCTCTCATTAGGTGGAAACTACAATGTTATTTAGCATAAAGAGGATTTCTAGCAAAAACCTCCTAGTTCCTCAACTATTTTCCCTATAGGAATCTTAGCTAGTGGATCCACCTAGATGATATTACGAATTTTTATATCTTAGCTTGGAAAGTAGGACACCCTACTTTCATTTTGAAGGTTGATACCACATTCCTTGTAGCTCGCATGGTCTATGTCAGTTATGGCGAAGTTTCCTGAATATTAGAATGAATAAATGAAAGGAAGAATATGAACACTCACTAGGACTACTTATGTGATGCAACTTAGTGAAGGTAAGGGTATGAAAATTTATCTATACATTGCACAAGTGGGTCTTACAAGTGGTATGAGGGTGGATCCTTAATGCATTGATGTTATGAATGGTAATATTATTTTAGTATGACTTGTTATAATGAAGTTGGTATAAGTTATTAGGAATGATGTTAGTTTGACTTTTCACAAGGGTATTATGATGTAAGTATAACTTTTTCATAGGTTTTCTTAATATATGTCGGGTTGTGAGACATTATGTATTCATTACACAAGTGAAATTGTGAAGAGCTTATGGGGGTTGATGCTTCTGATGTGAACTATATGAAGCATGACTAACATATATGATATGAAGGTGTTGTATAAACTATGACTAATGATTTCTAAAAGTAGTTATGGTCTTAGTTCCATTCTTATTATGAGGTTTATTAATGATGCATGTTCTAAGTGAATCAGATTATGGTTGTCTTACCGTCATATGAGCTATAGTACATGATTAATATATTCTTATGCATGATGGCTATGAATGAGTCAAATATGAGATATGTATGGTGTGGGATTTCATAAGTGTTAGCATAAACTTATGTTGAGTATGATCATGATGGTCTAAAGGTTACACTTAGTCTAAGTAGGACTATGGACCCTACATATGCATTTCAGAAGTACAATCTTATGGTCACTTATGTGGGTGTTCTACTATAATGTTATTAATTTGATATGTTAATATTCATGTGAACTATGCGTTTTACTAGATGAAATCTTCACTATGACTATGTTAGGAGATTATGCATTGGTGATGTTTTTAGTTTTGTACTTGATCGTCTATATGTGAGATATGTGTTACTTATGTTTTCCAAAAACCATGAAAGAATGGTGTTCAAAAGTGCATAAAGTATGGTTTAAACTAAATGTCCCCTTTAAAGAATATTTCAATGGTATGATGCATCACTTCAACACTTAGTGCTTTTGTGCTAACCCCTTCCTATATATTCTTACAAAATGTAGAGTTTAATGAGGTGATTGGAAGATATGTTCGATCCTTGGGAATAAAGACTCGATGAATCCTCATAGTTTTTACAATTAACATATTATGTTCACTTATGTATTTTTTTATAGATTATTTAATGGACGTGTCCCTAAATTTTTTAAAAAGAAGTTAACTCCTAAATAATATATAGATAATTTCTAAGACATAGAGTAATGGATATTTATTTTTGATAAATTACTTGATTGTTAAAGAAAAGTATTAAATTTTCATCTATTTTCATATGCTTTAATGTTCATTCAATGCCAAGGGATTGTATAAGATCTCATCGAGGTCGAGTACGCCGTGTTACGAATAGAGGGTGTCTCGTGTAGTGAAAAACATGGTATAAGACCATAAGGTTATGAAATGGTTTTAGGATGTCTCAACCCATGCCCATGTGAAAGAGTCTTGTTCAATGGTGTGAGTCGAAAGATATCTATGAAGGAGAGGCTATAGGACAATATAAAAACTTGACTTCTTCATTCTCTGAGTCATTCCATAGATCTATAAGTTCTATCTCTTGTCCCCTACTGGATGGTCGTTAAGAATTTGACTATTATGAGGGTTTATGTTGGATATCAGGGAGAAAGGTGACTTAAGAGATTTGACTAAATAGCTTGTGTGTGATTTATGTTTCCAAATTGATTTTATGTTATTTTAGATGTTCATGATGGGTTTGTTTAGGCTTACTCATAAGGGGGAGATAGTGTTCCTACCTAATAAGACTATTATGAAGTTATGCTAGTTGATGATATAAATTGTATAGTTAAATTGTTAGTTCCCAAATGAGCCTATCCAAAAGTTAAAAAAAAGGAAAAGGGAATGTTATCCCATAGGTTAGGATTACGTTGTGTTTTAACATTGACTTTGAGATTTGCATGTACTACTTACTTCAAGTAAGGGAGAAGAGTGTAAGGGTTGAAAAACTTCAAAGTAGGTAGTTTTCATTTATGATTGATCTTAAGTATGGTCATTTGACTAGGGTTCTTAGATAATATCTCAAAATGGTGTGTTGGTAGATTCCACCAAAAGTAATGATGAGGGTTGAAATGATCTAGATTTGCCTTTACCTAACTTTAGTGAAAGAGAAATAAAAAGAGGTTTCATGGGTCAAATATAGAGGATTATCCTCTAGTGTTTAATGATGAGAAGTAAAAGGTAAGGAACCTTGTAGGAGTAATTCCAGTAATACTTGTCTTTTCTGATTTGAAAAATAGGATATGGTGATCAATTCTTTTATCCTATGTATTTATGGATTTTAAATAGGGCCATATGTGGTGGATTGGTATATACTAACTTAACCATAATGAGGGTTATGGTGTGATGGATTTTGAGGAATAGTGGTGCTTGCATTGTGCCTAGAGATGGTAAGTGAGTAAACTCTTTTAAAATCAGGGTAGAACTGAAATCCTCAGTGGGTTAGAATCCTATTGTGTAAATAAGTAATACTTAGTTATTATTTTCTCGGACCATAAAACTTAAAGGGTAAGTTGTTATAAAGAGTTTTTCTAGACATACCCCAAGTGAGAGATAATGTGATTAAAAGGTAAGTTCATTGGGTGTCCTTGATGAACCTAAATTAGGCTTGCTTAAAATTCTCCATTAATAGGATAACTTTCGCTGATGGATATGAATGTTTGAGTTTCTAGTTGTTTATGTTTAAATTTACTTGAAATTCTCATCTTATGAGGTTTAGTGAGTTATAGCTACTTAGAACCGGAGTGGTAGACTTATATGAGACCTTGAGTGATATCCTAATGAAGGCCTTAGAAAGGGATGCTACTAAGGTAGTCTTGGAAGACTTTTTGGATGAAGATCCCGATTGTTGGTAATTTCATGTGAGAATAAGTGTTATGTTGTAGACCGATGTTACCTTATATGATATGATGCCTTAAGAGGCTATGAGGCATAGAGTTCTCCGGATGAATATATAGAACCTTTTTCGCATTTAACCCTAGTTAATCGTTTAAAGTTAGTAAAAAGGGGTTAATGGAACAGGTCCCTTTATCTTGTTACGTAGAAATATTTTTGTTGACTTTGTGGAACTTGGAATGTTAGACCTTGAGGTGACTCTTAGTATTGATGGGTTCCATAAATTATTGATTTTAGGGCTCAGAATGGTTAGAATAATATGAGAATATTAATTGTGTATTAGTTTTCACCTTTTAAGAAAGATGGCAATTGGATACCTTTTCTTCGTATTTTGAATTTTGTATTTATTGTGTCTTTCGGGGGTAGTATTGCCTCATGCCGAGGACCATAGATTTTTTCAAAGATGGCGAAAATGTGAGTTTTCTTTTATGTCTTTAGGAGTTCTTGAAAGAAGTTTTTTTGAGGGTTCTAGTGAGGTCTTCCTCCTAAAGATCGAATGGTGTGCTTTGGAAGCATAACTTATTGAAATCATGACATCCTCAACTCTTTCTTCCATTCCTACTCTCGCTTAAGACCAAGAGTTCCTCGTTGTGCTTATGTTTTGTTTTAAGAGTCACATGTGACTTAAATGTTCTCATGATCTCCTAACGATAACTATTTTCTTGAGAATTCATGCTTTGAGATAAAAATGTGTTTTCATGTCTCATGTTGATAGGAAATTAGGGTAAGTAGCATATGTGATTCATGAGGTGCATGGTTTGAATGTGCTTTTAATAATTAATAGCATAGTTGGCTTAAGTTGATATGATAGGCATGATTTGAGTTAGAGAATGAAATTTCCTACAATGAAATGAAATATCTCTAAGTTTCATGCATATTGAGTTTGTGGTGGTAGTCCCAATTGTTACATGTTGTATGAGGTATGCTTTAAAAGGAGTTTCTCTCCTAAGTCGTTCTTTGTGTGTAATATTGCATACATGACTTCTTGATGTGAATTAATGAGGTTTGTGCAGTTCCATAAAAACTTGAGTTCTTGAGTAAAGATGAGTTCGTTTTAGTTGTTTCCCTCATGATTGTAGTGAATTTGTTATAATTGATCTGTTTTGCTTCATGATAATAATATACGAGAATGTCTTGTTAAGGAATTTAGAAGTTCTTCCTTAAAAGAGTGCCATTGATATGAGCTTTGTGATGGAAAATGAGCATCCTAAACATGATAATGTCATGAATTTGGATTGAAAAATGTAGTTCCTTGTTCCTTCTATATTCATTATATATGTGATTGGAGTTTATGTTACTATTTTTGAAATGATGCTCATGGTGTGTGCTGTATTTTGTTTAGGTTATTCATCACTTTGATGATTATATGCTTGTTCGGAAGCTAGTTTGAGTTTGATTACTGAATATGTTTTAACTGTCATTTGGGGACGAATGTTACCAATGAGGGGATATTGTTACGCCCCGTAAGAAACTAGTAAGACCTAGCTAAGGCTTGAATAAATATATTAGGTTGAACTAGAGCCTCACATGTTATTTTATACTTCGAAACTTTATTAAATGATTAAAGTTGGCTATTAGAGTTAGTTTGCTTATACTGGAGGTCAAAAGTCAAGAAACGACCATGATGTCCTGAAACTAGTCCTTGGTGTTAGTATGGGTGCTAGTGTCTTGTCGTTATGTTTGGTGTGTTGTTGGGGGGTAAAAACTTGTAGATGTGATTGTCGCACATATAAATACATGTTTAGGGTCCAAACGTCCAGGCACGACCCCAAGGAAACCCAAGGGATCCTAGAGAAGGACCAAACCTTTGTCCAAAAGATGTCAAAAAAAAACTTTACCAGTGAAGGCCATAGACAAACCGTCAATTGATCCAGGCGCTCTGGATTGAGGTATTCGATCAAGCCTGAAACAATAATTGTTTCTCGGAACAGGGAATCCTCAGTCACAAACCACGAAGTCAGTCCATGCCACGTGAACCGATTCATGGATCGTGCATGGAATTACATAGGTACTTCCAATTTTAAACCCTCTAGTTTTATGTTTGTAATTTGCAGTTATGTTAGTCAATTAATTAAGGGATTATTTGGTTGGTTATTTAGTTGATTAATCGCCTTCATAAGCTAGAAAGACCAAGAGTTTAAGACATGAAATAACTTAGAATCATGCCCCCGAAACAGTCCCCCTATGTTGCCTTGACAACTTTCTTCCTCAACTTGTTGGTGATCCACGGAGCAATTCCACGACCCGTAGACCAGACCACTGTACATGGATGGACCTCTTGAGTTAGTTCATTATTTTTTTAGAGGCCCTAAACATTTTCAACCTCAGTTCCAATCCACGAGACTAAAGCATATACACTAGATCAATCTACGGTCTATGGATGGCCAAACATGAATGATGCCAGTCTTGGTAGTTTTTGTCACATCCGGACTTACCCCCTAGACGTAATGGGCGTCGTTGTCATTTTAAGGACTAAGAATTGCCTCTTATTTCATGTCATTACATTCATAAGTTGAAAAATGCGGAAAAATTTAAAACTTTTACTTTCTCTACTTGGAATTTACATAGACCTCTACATACACATAATACATATTCATATCGAGAATACATAGACCCTTCATATCGGAAGGTTACATAGCCTTCTACTTTTATTGCACATATATATACTTAAAAATTATAGAAATACTCTCAAAAATTGTCTCGTCTCATACCATCTAAACGAATTTCACAATATGGGCATAACCCTTATATCAATTCAACAAGACCATGTATAGGTCATACGAAAGTACAATATTCAATTAACAAGGAAAGGAATGATAGTGTCAATAAACTCATAACAAGGACCAAAGCTAGAAGATGGCATTTCCCTCGAAAGTTGATGACCAACCCTACTTGGATGAAAGGAATAATCCAAGTCCTCAACAATATCGTCTTCCAAACTCTTCAACGACATGAACCCAAAATATTTAGGACACGAAAAGAAAATGGGTTAGTACTCCACAAGTACTAAGTTGGAGATCTTATGCACATACACAAGCAAAACATGCTAAAAGGGGCTTTTTTTATCAAAACATGCTATTTTACCCCTTTTTAGGTTTAATGCAAAGTCAAGTAAATCATATTGATCAACTAAACACGCTTACGATCTCAACAAGTAATACTTATCCCAACACACTTAGAATCATGGTTTACTACAACCCTAACATCAAGGAATAATATCACAAGAATGAATAAGAGTTGTACATATCATAATAAGCAAGAAAACTACTCACAAGTTCTTATTAAGTCAACAAGTGCAAATGACCAAGCAAAACCCCATAACCTTACTTAATCAAGTATCTTCAACAAGAAAACATGACCAATGTCCAACTTTACATTTCATGGCATTTAGGCTTACATTTAATCTTATATTATCCTTATAAACCAAGCATATTCACAATTGAACTAATCAACGTATAGTATCAACAATAAGACATAACCATCATGTATATATATATATATATATATATATATACACACACACACACACACACACACACATTATATATTATCATAACATAAACATATAAGAACATCCTCCTAAGACTCCCCTCAAGACTAACTAGTGCAATGTCTAAGTAGAGTCCCATATCCCTACCAAGACTAAGCTTGACCCCTTAGTTTATTTAATTTAGAGTTCAAGTCCTTTAATTTGTTTTAACTTTTGGGAACATCTTGCCCTAACCGATATAGTCCACATGAGCTAGTGTGGAATTTGGTGTTATAAAACCCTACACCGAAAGAAGGCGGACTACTTGCCAATGTAGTACCAAGACGTAAAACATAGAAACTATGTGGATCCTCTAGCTAGTATTCATATGCGGCAACATAGTTCAAGAACTAGGATATTTAGTTGGGATCCTCTTTATGCGCCATTAATTATGATCTACAATCTCAAAAATGATGTAGTGCTCCTACCTTCCCTATGTGGGATGGGTCACTCTATCTAGTTCACTCAGTGCTAAGGTAGAGCCCCTTTTTGAAATGTCTTTAAGCCTTTGATTATCAATCATAACATAATTTAGGCCATAGGGTCCGCCACTTGTATAATCATCATCATCAATAGATCAATAAGAATTGTATGAGTTTAAGTCCTTTCATCATAATTCATATAAATGAGGTTAACACTTTAGCATTTCATAACATTTTAAGGCACGTTGATATTTTTCACCATCCTTATAGTACATACAGCTTACTCAACCTGACAACATAGTCAAGACATTTCAATTAAAGATCATACCACCCTATAACCCTAATATAAGCATATTCCAATGTTATATCATAACTTAAAAACAATTAATCGCAATTGGAAGTAAATATAGAGATTCTAAGACTTACGAAGTCTTCCTCATAGTCTATCATTAAGGTCTTACCATAAACCCACAACTCAAACCAACTTGGGGAGTAACCTCATAAGACAATGATAATCAATAGAATCACAAGGCCAATTGCATCTGTATAACATAATTCATCTTTAGATCACAACTTGAGATAAAGTGCATAGGAAAATTTCATATTATAATCAATAACCTATACCATATATCAATAACTATCATGATAAGCCTATAATTCATCATAATTCAACTATAATAGCACCATAGGATATTAATCTAATCAACAACCAACTCAATTGAATGATCACCATCCAACAAAAGTGAAGATCATTACCTAGGGTTAGGCATAAATGATCATTTTCTTAAATTTCACCAAACCATCAACAATTATCATACACAAGTTGAATTACATGTAAATCTACTCAATATAACCCTAAGAATTAACTAAAAACTCAATCCATAACTTCAATTTCGTAACTGAATGAAACCCATAAGAAAACTCAACTTTTTGAAATCCATTTTGAAAGAACCCTTTGAGGAAAAGATCTCATAGGTGAATAGAACCCATACCTTAATGTTTCTCAACAATTTGATGAAGAATCCACCCTTTTCCATCCCCCAAACCCTAGTTCTTGCTAGACTTCAATGGTGGAAACTTGTAGAGGGAGAAATAATAGAGAAGGAAGAGAGTTTATTTTTAGAGTTGGCTTTTAGGTTAATGAGGGTTAATTATATTTATAGAGGTGATAAATTGACTTAATTGGTTTCCCTTAAATCACTAACTAACCTCTAAACCATTTAACTAATTCAAATGAAATTATTAAAATCCACTAGTGAAATTTGACCCTCACTGACGAGACCCCGTCGACGGTCCATCGGTGGGTCGACCAAAACCCCCGCTCCGTCCTGCACTTCCGTCATCTCTATCATAGACTTTGAAGGTGAGGCTTCCTCCAATTTATCTACGTATGTGATGATGGTGGCCTCAACGCCCCGTCATCCCTTTTCGTCGAGGGTAACATTATCTAGGCAAACAAGGGCCTTCAAAAATCACTCTAAGTGTGGTACGACGGTTGCCTCGATGCCGTGTCGAACAACTTACGGACTGTCGTTTGCCTCGTCGATGCACACTGCCAGTCAGTGCTGCATCAAACTGCAGGGGTTCTCTTCAAAGGTCCTTGGTTGGTCCTTGGAGAATCGTACCCCAACGTTTCAATCATGAAACAACTCAAACACCCATTAGCTACCTTTCCACCCATTTTCGTACATTTTCGACTCCTAAATGTTAATAAAAAGGCTAAAGCACACTAACATCTTTTTGAAGGAACATCCCAATCGTGTTTGGACATTTTGGTTCTTGAAGATTCTAAACGACCGATATTCATTAAAAATGGACTTAGAAACAGTGTTTAGACTTTATGAGACCTATGTTAGGCTTTTCCATGTGTCTTGGATTTTTAAGGTGTTATATTATCCCCCCCCCCCCTTGGAACATTCATCCCCGAATGACACTAAAATTCTTTTAAAGGAAGGAATAGACCCAAGACTAACAGCCCAACCGATCAACAATATTCATTTAACGCAAATCATGTAACTTTTAACAGGGAAAATATAAAAAACTCGTATTTCCACACTAGGATCAAAACACTTCATCATGAGGCATTTCCTTCTCACAAAATTTCTGAGCTCAACATACATCATATGAGTCAAGTAGCTCAAAGTTCGACTTAACAACATGCTACCTATTATTTCATGAAGACTCACCGTATCAAAATGGAAAACATAACTCAAAGCAAGGAAAAAGAAAAATGTCATGTTTTTAATAGCAATACTACAGTGAATTCACTATAAAACTTACTATGAGGGTTTCAAAAATGCCATTTTTACAACATTTCACCCAAAAGTCACGAAACACAAATCTTTGTCATAAATATATAATTAAGAAGAATGGCTAACCTTAATCTTCAAAAAGATGAGGATAACGTGGTTTCATATCGGCCTTGGCCTTCCATGTAGAACCCTCAACTTATTGATTTTTCCATAACACTTTTATGGAAACCACCTCTTTATTCCTCAACTTCTTCACTTGCCTATCATGAATTTGAACCAGGATTTCCACATAAGAGAGGTTATCCTTGACACCAAGACCCTCAATATGAAGAATGGACTCGGGATCACCGATACACTTTTTTCAAAATAGAAACATGGAAAACCAGATGAACCGAAGTCAATTCACTAGGAAGCTTCAATTCAAAGGCAACCTTACCAACCATTTGCAAGATTTCATAGGAACCCACATAATGAGGACTCCATTTCCATTTTTTGCAAAACCTAATCACCCTTTTCATTGGTGAAATTTTTAAATACACCTTATCACCTTCTACAAAATCCAAATCCCTTCTCCTATTATTAGCATAAGGATTTTGCCGACTATAGGCCGTTTTTAACTGGTTCCTTATGATATGAGCCTTTTCCAAAGTCTCATAAATCAATTCAAGACCAAGAAGTTATGTCTTACCCACTTCAAACCATCCAATGGGAGACCAACACCTTCTACCATACAAGGCTTCATAGGGAGCCATGGAAATGGATGAATGGGAACTGTTATTGTAGGCAAACTCCACTAAAGGTAAATGCCTATCCCAACTCCCTTTAATATCAATAATCCAAGATCTATGCATATCTTCAAGTGTTTGTATAGTACACTCCGCTTGACCATCCGTTTGGGTATGAAAAGCGGTGCTCAACTTCACAATAGTACCTAAACTTTTTGGAATGACCTCCAAAATCTAGATGTGAATTGTGCACCCAATCTAATATGATAGATAACGGAATGCCATGGCGACACAGAATCTCATCTAGGAAGATTGTTGCATAATCCTCCGCCGAATATGTAGACTTGACAGGGATAAAGCGAGCGGATTTAGTTAATCGATCCACAACCACCCATATGGGATCATAGGTTTTTTAGGTCCGGGGTAAACCTACTACAAAGTCCATATTGATATCTTCCCACTTCCAAGTATGAATTTGGATCTATTGTAGTAAGCCATCTGGCTTTAGGTGCTCGACCTTTACTTGTTGTCATTTCGGACACTTCGAGACAAATTCTACTATGTCCCTTTTTAGACCTTTCCACCAAAATATTTCCCTTAGGTCATGGTACATTTTTGTCGACCCTGGATGAATTGAGTAGCGCGACCCATGTGCTTCTTCTAAGATTTGAACCCTCAACCCATCTACATTGGGAAGACTCAATCTCCTTTGGTACTTTAACACACCATCCCCCCAGGGAGAATGATTCATTCATCTTGCCAAGAACTGATTCTTTCAACTCTATCAAGGCTAAGTCAAGGTGTTGTTTGGACTTCACCTCAACCTCTAACGATGACTCGGAGTTATGATAAACTACGGTACCCCCATCCGGAGCAATATTTAACCTCACCCCCAACCTAGCCAACCTATGCACTTCCTTTTCTAGGTAGTTTTTGGCTTCATCAATATGGGATACACTACCCATAGTCATTCGACTTAGGACATCCTCAACTACATTAGCCTTGCAGGGGTGATAAAGGACACTCATATCATAATATCTCAACAACTCAAGCCACGTTATTTGTCAGAGATTTAACTTCTTTTGGGTAAACACATATGGAAGACTCTTATGATTGGTAAAAACATCCACATGAACCCTATACAGATAATGCCTCCAAAATTTTAAACCAAACACCCCAGCCGTTAATTCAAGGTCATTAGTGGGATAATTCTTCTCATGTACCTTTAGTTTCCTTGAGGCGTAAGCTATAACCCTACCTTTTTGCATAAGAACATACCCAAAACCCACTCGAGATGCGTAACAATAGACTAAAACCCTTTGTACCGTCCGATAAGGTCAACAACGAAGCATAAGTAAGCTTATCTTTCAACAATTGAAAGCTCTTCTCACATGCCTCCAACCACTGAAATGTTTTACTCTTTGGGGTCAAAGTAGTCAAAGGAGATGCAGCGGACATGAAACCATCCACAAATCTCCGATAGTAACCTGCTAAACCAAAGAAACTCCTAATGTCAGTCGGAGTCAATTGTCTAGGCCAATTTTTCACCACTTCTGTTTTCCTTGGGTCTACTTCAACTCCCTCGCTAGAAATGATGCCCCCAAGAAAAATCACCTATCTCAGCCAAAACTCACACTCACTATTCAATTAATGTTCTTTAAGGGTTTTCAACACTACCCTCAAATGACCCACATGATCTTCCTCATTCTTTGAGTATACTAAGATATCGTCAATGAAGACGATGACAAACGAATCTAGGTAATTTTGAGATACTCTATTCATTAGGTCCATAAATGTCGGTGGAGCATTAGTTAGACCGAAAAACATGACCAAGAACTTAGAATGCCCATGCCTAGTATGAAAGGCCGTCTTCTGTATATCCTTACCTCTCACCCTGAGTTGAATACCCCAACCTAAAATCTATCTTGGAAAAATAACTCGCTCTTTGGAGTTGTTCAAATAAGTCATCAATCCAAGGGAGAGGGTACTTATTCTTAATGGTGACCTTTATCAGTTGGCGGTAGTCAATACACATTCTCAAAGACCCATCCTTCTTTTTGACAAATAACACCGGAGCACCCCATGGAGATATACTAGGCCTTATGAAGCCTTTATCAAGCAAATCCTTTAGTTGAGCCTTCAATTCTTTCAATTCAGCCAGAGCCATCCGATATGGAAGTATTTAAATGGGATTTGTTTCTGGTAGTAAATCGATACCGAAATCCATTCCCCATTTGGGAGGAATTCCGGGAAGGTCATAAGGAAAAACCTCCGGAAATTCCTTCACTAAGGGGACTGACTCTATAGGGAGAATTTCAGAATCCAAATCTTGGACTCTTACTATGTTATAGAGACAACACTTTCAAATCATTTTACATGCTTTTAGACAAGATATGATGCGACCTCGAGGAATAGAATTTCCCCCCTTCCACTCAACAATGGGTTCATTTGAGAAGTTAAACCTCACTACTCTTGTCCTGCAATCAATGGATGCAAAACGTGTATACAAACAATCCATACCCAATATAATTGAAAAATTAAGAATATCAAGTTCTTCTAGATCAATATAAGAAACCCTACAGGGCGATGAAATAGGACAATCGTGATAGACTCTTTTAGCAACAAGCGATTCTCTCATTGGAGTGGACACTAGAAAAGGCTCATGCAAAATATCGGGTAAAACCTCAAAATTTTCTAGCTACTAGTCGTGTAACAAAGGACAAAGTAGCACCCGGATCAAGTAAAGCATACACATTAAAAGTAAAGATTTTTAACATACCCATCACCACACTGGGAGAGGTCTCTTACTCACCCCTAGAGTGAGTATATAAGCGGTTTTTCTTGGGAGCATCACTAGAACCACTTGCTTGAGCTTGGCCACTACCCTTGTCATGAATCTTCAAGTTTGGACAATCTCTCATTTTGTGACCAATCTTGCCACAACAAAAGCAATTATTCGTCCCCTTAAGGAACTCACCATAGTGCTTTTGACCACACATTTCACAAGTTGGCCTCTCCTTTGGTGAATTAGAACCTTTTCCCTCCTTAAATTTTGAGTTAGACACTCCATCACAACTAGCTCTTGGGAATTTGGTAGGGACTTGATTTGAACCCCTCTTCTTAAATTTAGGCTTATCTTGTATCTCAAACCTATTCTTTGAGGAGCCTCCATCAAATGACATAGCCCCATTAGCATCTCTAATTTTTCTCTTATCTCTTGCCTCCTCAACCCTTCTTGCATAAACCATAAGACATGAAATATTCGTGTTGTCATGTACCATGGCCAATTGGCACTTCTCTTGTAAGTCCTCCGACACCCCATCATAAATGACTCATTCTGTCTCTCGGATCAAAGACTAAGGATGGAGTATAAATATTTAAACAACTTAACAAATTCCAAAAAGTACTCATGAACACTCCTCCCTCTTGGCGAAGATTGATGAACTCCGTCACCTTCTCCTCCCTCATATCTCTAGAAAAGAACCGATCTACAAATGTTGCGTTGAAGATATCCAAGTTACAGTACCACTCCTCAACGAGCTATTGTTGCTCCAATGAACATACCAAGTTAGGGCCAAATCTTTGAGTTGATATGAGGCCAACTCAGCCTTCTCACTTGATCTTACCCCTATATCATATAGCACTTTGTAGACCTCATCAAGGAATTCTTGGGGGTATTCATCAACCTTATACCCATATAAAGTAGGAGGGTTCATCCGAGTAAAGTCCTTTTGACGGGAAGCCATAGTAGTAACTTGTTGATGAGGACGAGGATCAACATCCTGGTTGTCTTGAACCGTCATAGATTAGGCTTGAACAGTTGCGACTTGTTCTTGGTAGTCATAGACTTGACCATTTGAGCAAGAATAGCCCTCATCTCCGCCTCCGTCATAAGTGGAGGCTTTGCCGGGGCTTGATCAATATTAGCAATTTCCTCAAGTGGAGGATCTTGTTCATCAAGGGGAGGAGCTCCCACATAAGCAACTTCCTCCTCAAGTCTTGGAGCTGCATTCCTTCGAGTTTTCATGCTTCCTATAAACACAACAATATGATTAGATGCAAAAGCATAACAAAGGTATACTTTATTGGCACGATATAACATTTCAAAGAAAGAGAGTGATTCCTAAAAATCATATAGGTTCCTCTCACAAGTGTGACGCGCTTAAAAATTATGAATACAAACCTACATAAATGTAGAAGAGAGAGAGAGACATAATTCAACAATATTCAACCTCATGTTCTGATACCAAGTTTGTCACATCAAGGGTCACCCCCTTGACGTAACTGTCATCGTCCTCCTTTTTATGGACTAAGACTATACTCTTAGTTCATATCATTACATTCATAGGTTGAAAATGCAGAAAAATTTGAAACTTTACTTGGAGGTTTACATAGAGCTCTGCATACACATAATACATATGCATATCGAGTATACGTAGACCCTTCATATAGGAAGGTTGCATAGCCTTATACTTGTATTGAACATATATACACGTAAATATTATCGAAATAGTCTCTACAATTTTCTCATCTCATACCATCTAAATGAATTTCACAATATGGGCATAGTCCTTACATTAATTCAACAAGACCATCTATAGGTCATACGAAAGTACAATATTCAATTAACAAGGAAAGGAATAATAGAGTCAATAAGATCATAACAAGGACCAAATTTAGAATATGGAATTGCCCTTGAAAGTGGAGTACCTACCTTACTTGGATAAAAGGAAGAATCCAAGCCTTTAACAATATCGCCTTCCAAACTCTTCCACAACGGGAACCTAAAAATTTTTGGGACAAGGGAAGAAAATGGGATTAGTACTCCACATGTACTAAGTATGAGATCTTATGTACATACACAAAAAAAATTCTAAAAGGGACTTTTTATCAAAATAATCTATTTCACCCCTTTTTGGGCTTAATGCAAAGTCAAGTCTCATATTGATCAACCAAATAAGCTTACTATCTCAAAAAGTAATACTTATCCTAACACAGTAAGAATCATGGTTTACAACAACCCTATTATTAAGGAATAATATCACAAGAATTAATAAGAGTTCAACAAATCATAATAAGCAAGACAACTACTCACAAGTTCTTATTATGTCAACAAGTGCAATGACCAAGCAAAACCCCATACCTTACTCAATCAAGTTTCTTCAACAAGAAAACATGAACAATGTCCAACTTTACATTTCATGGCATTTAAGATTACATTTCATCATACATTATCCTTATAAACCAAGGCATACTCACAATTGAAATGATAAACATATTGTATCAACAATATGACATGGTCATCTTATATATATATATATATATATATATATATATATATATATATATTATCATAACATAAATATATAAGAACATCCTCATAAGACTCCCCTCAAGACTAACTATTGCAATGTCTAAGTAGAGTCTTATACCCCTACCTAGACTAAGATACACCCCTTACGTTATCCAAGTTAGAGTTAAAGTCCTTTAATTCTTTTTAGCTTTTGGGAACATCTTTCCCGAACAGACATAGACCACATGAGCTAGTGTGGAATCCGGTGTCATAAAACCCTACACCAAAAGAAGGCGGACTACTTGCCAAGGTAGTACCAAAATGTAAAACATAGCAACTACGTGGATCCACTAGCTAGTATTCTTATGGGGGAAACATAGTTCAAGAACTAGGAGATTTAGTTTGGATCCTCTTTATGCGCGATGCATTATGATCTCCAATCTCAAGAGTGATGTAGTGCTCCTACCTTCCCTATGTGAGAAAGGACACTTTTCTATCTAATTCACTCGATGCTAAGCTAGAGTCCCTTTTTTAAGTGTGTTTAAGCCTTTAATTATCAATCATAATTTAATTTAGGGCATAGGGTCTACACCTTGTATAATCATCATCATCATCAATAGCTCAATAAGAATTGTATGAGTATATGTCCTTTGATCACAATTCATATAAGTGAAGTTAAAACTTTAGTATTCATAACATTTTAAGTCACATTGATAGTTTTCACCATCCATATAGCACATAGACCTTACTCAACCTAACAACATAGTCAAGACATTTCAATTCAATATCATACAACCCTATAATACTAATATAAGGCATATTCAAATGTAATATCATCGCTTAACAACACTTAATCGCAATTGAAAGTAGAGATAGAGATTATAAGACTTACCAAGTATTCCTCACAGTCTATCAGTAAGGTCTTACCATATATTCATAACTCAACCCAACTTGGGGAGTAACATAATCACACAATGATAATCAACAGAATAACAAGGTCAATTGCATCTCTATAACACAATTCATCTTTAGATCACAACTTGAAACAAAGTACTTAGGCAAATTTCATATTATAATCCATAACCTATATCACATATCAAGAACTAGAATATAGGCCAATAATTAATCTTAATTCAATCATAATAGCACCATAGGATATTAATCTAATCAACAACCAACTTAATTGAATGATCAACATCCAACATAAGTATCACTAACTAGGGTTAGGGATAGAGGATCATGTTCTTCAATTTGACCAAACCATCAACATTTATCATAAACAAGTTGAATTAATTGTAAATCGACTCAATATAACCCTAAGAATTCACTTACAACTCAATCCATAACTTCAATTTCGTAATTTAATTAAACCCATTAGAAAACTCAACTTTTTGAAATTCATTTATAAGGAACCCTTTGAGGAAAGGATCTCAAAGGTGAATAGAACCTATACCTTAATGTTTGTCAACAATTTGATGAAGAATCCACCCTTTTGCATCCCCCAAACCCTAGTTCTTGTTAGCCTTCAACAGTGGGTTCTTGTAGAGAGAGAAATAAGAGTGAAGGAAGAGAGTTTATTTTGAGAGTTGGCTTTTAAGTTAATGAGGGTTAAGTGTATTTATAGAGGGGCTTAATTGACTTAATTAGTTTCCCTTAAATCACTAACCAACCCCTAAACCTTATAATTAATTTAAATGAAATCATTAAAATCCATTACTGAAATTCGACCCTCACTTACGAGACCCCGTCGATGGTCCGTCGGTGGGTCGACGGAAACCCCCCTCCGTCATGTTCTTCCATCATCTCTATCACAGGCTTTGCAGGAGAGGCTTCCTCCAATTTATACAAGTATGGGATGACGTCGAGCCAATGAAGCCCCTTCATACCTTTCCGTCGAGGTTAACAGTAGCTAGGAAAACAAGGGCCTTCACAAATCTTTCTAAGTGTGGGACGACGGTGGCCTCGACGAGCTGTTTAACCGTTTACGGACTGTCGTCTGCCCCATCGATGCATACTGCCAGTCAATGTTGCATCAAACTGCAGGGCTTCTCCTCAAGTGACCTTGGTTGGTCTTTGGGGAGTCACCCAGACGTTTCAATCATGAAATAACTGAAACACCCATTATTTACCTTTCCACCCATTTTCATACACTTCCCACTCCTAGAAGTTAATAAAAAGGCTAAGGCACTCTAACATCTCTTTAAACCAACTTCTTGGACGTCTTTGGACATTTTAGTTCTTAAACCTTCTAATTGACCTATATTAATTTAAAATGCACTTAGAAACAGTGTTTATACTTTATGACACCTTTGTTAGGCTTTTCCATGAGTCTTGAATTTTCAAGGTATTACAGTTTTAGTTCGTTGAGGTTTAGTAATTTAATTAGTCATTATAAAGAGTTCAAGGGAGGGTTGGTTAGGAGTTAATTAAATGAATTATATAGGATTAATAAGTCGCTAACAAAAGTCATAAACTCACCACAAGTTAAGAAACAAAAACAAAGACCCAACTTCTTCTGCCTCATAAAAATCATTTCTCTTAAACCCTTTATGCATGTTTTCACTCAAAATTAATGGGAAATATAAGGCTAAGGTATGGAGTTTTTTATCCTTGACTCGATATCATCAATGAGAAATTTGATATGTGTTTTCAAAATTCTTCAAATCCTAGATTTTCGTCCAATTCGTGGGTCTCTTTTAAACATGACTTCTTAGTTCTAAAATTGATTAATGATGATTGATATCAATGTTTAAGTATGAATTTATGTATTTATTATGTTTTTGATATAATTCTATAAAGACCCATGAATATTCCTCATTTCTTAACACTTAGCCTTAACTTGGATTAAAACATCATAAGAGGTTAGGTAATTGAGTATGTACTTTTATAATTCATTATTGTATTGTTATGTTATAGTATAAGATGTATGATTATGAATAAATTATGGTAAAACATAAAGGTAGCCATTGAAGTCTAATAATTAAGGTGTTCAATTGTAAGTAATCTATATCTTGAATTTATTATCCATGTAATATCCCGTATCAAAAATAGACCATACATCAGTTTTTCGGACAAATTAATGGTTCAATCGATGGTCACCATCTAACGAACTGTAGTATGATCTATGGTCCCTACTGTTGGTCTGTGGTTCATCACTGTAGCCCTTGCAAAACTTAGCTTAGAAAATTGATTATTTCTCGACCCAGGAACAAACCGACAGTCCGTAAGTCAGACTACGTTCCGTGGATTGTATCCATGGATCAAGACCCTTGTTATCCGCCCTCTGCCATGAAGTAGGGATGACCAGAAAAGACACTCTTTTGATGTACGCTCCAAAGGTCTTACCGTAGGTGAAGGTTAGTAGTTAGGGGGTAATGGTTGTTGGGTCAATTTCAAATGGTCATAACTTTTAGCATAAATGAATTAGGTATCCGATGACCTATAATATGATATATAATTCAATTATCTTTCTAGGGCCATCAAGTTTGCTAAAATCTGATATCCGAGTATTTCTTTAGTTCTTGATTACACATTCTAGGGTAGATATTTTAGTTATTTATTTTGTACATGCCTAAGTTATTAATGCATCATTATTAGACGAAGTGTTGCATCTTCTGTTTTCATGTTCAATTTGAGTTATCCAGTATTTATAGAAATTCGTACATAATAAGTTAAATAGTTAATTAATTGGGAGTAGCATCATACCGAGTTGGACTAGCATTCAGCGTACCTAAATGGTCCACGAACTACTAGCCATGTTGGTTGTATGTCCCCTTCATGGGTTAGTTGTCATACCATCATGCTTTTATGCCTCATTCATGGTATATTGGGTTCTCTGAATGGGGCCAATACATCGGACTCCACATTTAGCTGATGTGGTTTTATTATCGGTTATTAGTAGCTCCCACAATTAAGTTAGACTCTATTGCAATGACAATATTTCCAGATTAGTTATTCTTCAATCTCCACAAGTTATAAATTTTATCATTGCATCAAGTTAGCTCAGAATTCAATTCATTATGTTTAGAACATTATACTCGCTTTTGTGCTTGTTCAATTATGTTTTATTTCAGCTCTACTCTATCGTACATGCTCACTACCTTTGAAGTAGTGATGCATAGGTGCGGTACATATTCTCATGATGTACGTTTAGGTTATTAGCATCCCAATCATGCTGAGATCGATTGCCGATCTCCAGTTCAGCAGAATAAATGGTGAGTACTCATTTTCCGAGGACAATAGTCATGAGTTCATTTAAGTATTTTAGTCCTTTAGTTTAAGTTTTTCCTAGACTTGCTGAATCATGTCCTTGATTTCTAGTCAGTTAGACGCTATTTCCAGGCAAGTTAGGTTCAACTTAGTATTGAGTTAATAACTTCTTTGTATTACAGTCATTATTTTTCATATATCTTCATTTTAGCATATGGGTATTCCCCATGTTTTAATCTTTATTATGATTTATCTTCCGCATTATTTTATTATCTTTAGTATGATCATTATCATGCCAACTGGGTTAGCTAGGGATCACTTGTGTTTGTAAGTCCCGTCTCCGCTTCTCGTGGGTAGCTAGTGGTGTAACAAACTTTGTATTAGAGCAATAGGTTTAAATGTCCTAAAATGTCTAAAAAGACGTACAAAATAAAATCCTTTTCATGGGTGTTAACTGCACCTCATCTATGATTTGTTTTTACGAAAAACTTCACCTTCTTGTTACTCTTATCGTGCATAAGTTATGATCTAATTCTATTCTAACTCAATGTTTTACGTTTCAAATTAGGACTGCTCGTAGAGAAAATTCTAAGAATACAAATGCAAGGAATTCAAACGCATTTCCTCCAGTCCTAGATTATGAAGTCTCCACTAATGAATTCAGGAATGCCATTCAGATTTTAGCTAAGATTGTGGCTAACTAGAAAAATCAGAGGGTTCAAGCTCAAATGAATTCAAATGGTGGATCAACAACGACTAGGGTCTGTTACTTCTTAGGATAAATCCGCATGTGTTCTTAGGATTGCATACTATTGAGGATCCCCAAAATTTCATGGATGAGATCAATAAGATCTTTGAGGTGATGCCGATCACTGGAAAGGATCGGGTTGAGTTAGCATCAAACCAACTGAAAGATGTGGCTCATATCTGGTACAAAGTGCTTTAGTGAGATCTTTCTGACAGGTTTTTCCCATTAGAGTTGAGAGAAGCAAAGGCTAAGGAATTAAAGAGCATAAGGCAGGTAACATGATGGTCCAAGAGTATGGGCTCAAGTTTAATCAACTCTCAAGGTATGCTTTTCACATGGTTGAAGACTCTAAGGATTGGATGAACAAATTCTTGGTTAGAGTGTAAGATTTGGTGAAAACAGAGTGTAAATATACTATGTTATTGGGAGACATGAACATATGTAGTCTTATGATTCATGAACAGCAGGTTGAGGTAATAAGATTAGGGAACATATCAAGGAGTATAAGAAGGCTAGAGCTGGGAACGAAGACTATTCTCAGCACAGATCAAGTGGTGGATATCTCTCGTAGAGTAAGTAGAAATTTTCAACCCTAGACCCTTCATCATTTAGTGTTCCATCCTCCAAGAACACGTATGATCAGAAGTTTGGGGTACATGTATGTAAGACCAAGAAAGAGTTTCAGGCATAAAGACTTACCCCGCCGACCCGAAGTATAGTAAGAACCATCTAGGTGAGTACCACGCTAGAAAGGAAAGATGATTTGGGTGCGATCAGTTTGGTCATAGGTTGGGGAATTGTCGTTCTAGACAAGTTCAAAGAGGTAATAACGGTAGAGCTCAGTCTACAACTTCAGAAACACTAGTAGGTAACCTGACTCAGCAGGGTAACTTATCTGGTACAGATGGCGGTCATCGCCAGAACAAGTTGTATGCTCTTCAGGCTCGCAAGGATTAGGAAGGTTCTCATGTTGTAGTCACTAGTACATTACGAGTCTTTGGCCTTGATGTTTATGCATTCTTAGATCTAGGGGTGAGACATCCCTCTGTAACTCTTTATATAGCTTTCCCAATTAAGTGTTAGCCTAGAAACTCTCTAAGAACCTTTCTAACTCTCAACTCCAATTGGTTATCCAGTTATTGCTAGATGAGTATATAGGTATTAACTTATCAAAAAAGCTATATTAGTAGCCACATATAGTCTATATATTCTATAGTACTCAAATGAAAAAGAAAGAACAAGAAATCTTAAAACTAAAAAACATTGAAAATCTTAATGGTAGCATTGCCCTCGGAAAGTTATGACCTACCCAACATGGATGCGTTTCCAAGCCTTCCTTCAAAGTTGTGTCAATATCCTTTCAACGACTGAAACCTAAAATGATGGTAAAAAGTGAGAAAATGGGGTTACCATATACACACATCATAAAATAATGCTAGAAAGGGACATTTCATTTAAAGCATGCTATTTTATATTTGGAAAAGCCTTATGCACTTTCAAGAAGCAAAACTAGTCATTAATGAATATTCATCAAGTACAAACCATGTTCATCATAAGATCAACCATACTGAATCAAGCCAAGTCAATCATACATAAAGTACTTGAAAATATAATCAAGACAACTCTATCATAAAGTATAACCTCAAAAACCATGAATAATGGTTAGTTACAACCTAACCAAAGCAATAAAACTACTCATGAACCCTCATTAAGTCCACTATGTAATGACTAAGCAAACCCCATAACCTTACTTTATCAAGTAAACCTAACAGGAACCATAACCAATGTCCAAATTCACATATCATTTCATTAAGAGTACATAACATCATACTTTATCAATATAGACAAAACATGTATTCACAAATGAATTTTAAATCATAAGGTACCATCAACATGTAAGATCATCATATACACCGCATTTACATTTATAAGCATATATACACATAACAACATCCTCCTAAGATTCGCTTTGTGGCTAACTAGTTCAATTTATAGGAAGAGTCCCATGTCCCTTGGTAGACTAACCTAAACCTCTTATGTCATCCTAGTTAGAGTCCATTCATTACTTCATTTTACCTTTTGGGAACATCATCCTTTAACTAACATAGACCATGTAAAACCCTAAATTGAACTAAGGTGAAGTAGATCTTCGTGAATGTTTGTTGAGCTAATTTTTTTTTGTTCAAGTGAGTTATATTAGTGTTCTTAGTCACTCATGTATATTTTGGTTAAGTTTGGACGGGAAATGTCCAAAAACGTTCATGACGTTCGGTAGGTTAGCCTTAGATAGTGCTTGTGTGTTCTCATGTGTTTGAGAGAGTTTGATGTGTTTTGTTATTGTTTTAAATTGGTCTGGGATTTTCCTAATACCGTAATACTATGTTTGGGGGTTAATGTCCATTTATGACACCACCTAAGACCTACAAGGGGCCCTAAAGAAAGGCCCAAGACTTGGACCCAAAACTGCCTCGGTAGTGTCCAGCGACGAAACCAAACGACGACTTGTGGTCCAACCAACGGCCCGTCGACTTGGTCTATAGATCTGACATGAAAGAACTTCATGTTTGGAAGTTGTAGGATCAACCAACGAACCACCACCACCTGACCGTCGATGGACAAATGGTTCGTTGGTTGGTCACATCTGTGAGCTGTCAAAAAGTAGTTAGCAGGCTGCCTTGTCTTGGGGTGTTTGGTAAGTTTACCCCAAGTATTTTATGGAACTTGGAAGATTATTTTAGGGTTATTTAGGTATATCGAAGAGTCCCAAACCCTAAGACCTAATTTAAGACCTCATTTCCAAAAACCCTCCCTATTAGAACGCTCTCTCAATATTCGAAGGAAGCTAGAGGTCAAGAAGGGCTAGAAGGGGCTGTTGGTGGTAAAGTTCTTCATCAAAAATCATTGGTGTTAATTCTATGTGATGTATGGTAGTCATCCTTGAACTATCTTCTATTCAAGGAGCCCCTTTCTAAAAAATTTCAAAAAGAGTTTTTCAACCCTAACTTCTTCTATCGTTGATTCTATGTATGGGTCTTGCGTTAAAACATTTCTAGTAATTCGAAAATGATGTTTATAATGTTAGTTGGTGATTTTAATTTTAAAACATCAATAAAATCATATTAAGCTTTTTATCAATTTGTGGCTTAAGAAATGGGTTAATGAGCTTGGTTTTATAGTCTTTAAGCTTTGGTTTACTTGTGTTGTTATTGATGTTTAGTTACTTCCCTAAGAGATAAGTTATGTTGATTTTTTGAGTAAAATGTTATAGGTGATGATTCTTGAATCAAAGGGTAAGTTGGTTATGTTTACTTTAATTATGAAATGCTCTTGAGTTGTATGGTCCACCTTCTTCTTGGTGGTGTTGACTTGAATTGTATGAATGTGTAGTTACTTGTGTATTATGAAGTAGTCCATGAAGGCATACTATGTTAAGAAATATGGAAATGAAGATACTCTTGTTAATGTGTTTTGTGAAACTTGTTATGAAAAGTATGCTAAGGATTAATGTCTAAATGACTTCTATGATTACGTGAAGAATGTTAACGTGTGTGATGCGATGAAAGAAAGTTTACGCATGTATAGAATGAAATGTAAACGAAATGATGCTTATGTGAAAGGTGTCTTCACATGCACACAGACTAACACTTGAATAAATGAATGGAGATAAGTTATGTCAAAAGGGTTTGGGTGAACACTATTCGTGAGTTGAGAAATAGTGTTTAGTAGCAACCTCACTATTCTCAAGATATTTCTAATGTTTGTTGGAGGATGAATACCCTTCGTGATTTCAGTTGTGGTGTCGTAAAGTTATCCTTGACCTTTGGTAGTGAATGTTGAGAACCCGTTGGGAGTTATGCCTTGCACTGAGAGGATATGAAGAAGGGTTGGTTACACTTCGTGAGTTGAGAAGTTATATACAATGTACCTCTTGAGATTAATACTCCTCGTTAGTAGAGAATGCGTTACTTAGTAGCAGTCTTCTTTTCTCTTAACTATTCATTTGCATAGATGTAGCTGTTGGAAAGCCATGCCAAAGCTAAAAAGTAAGATCTCACCCTAGGAATGTGAGAGGACCCTTCTCTAATAAGGGAAGTATTAGGATTCTATGTTTAGCTCTCATGGTCTACGTCGGTTAAGCTAACTTCCACAAAAGTAATGAAAGTGCTAAGCCTTCTAAAAGATTGTACTACTTAGGATAGGTAGTTTAATGGGATGCTATTTATCCATTGCACTAGGTAGGCATTCCGAAAGGGCAGTCTTCGTGAGCCTTACATGAATTGAATGAACTAAGTCTCCTAAAAGAACGTACTAGATAAGGTACGTAATGGAATGGGATGCTATCTATTTATTGCACTAAGTAGACCTTTCGAAAGTGGAGTCTTGGTGCTAAGCATTCTAAAAGAGTGTACTACTTAGGGTAGGTGATGGAATGGGATGCCATCTACTGATTGCACGAAGTAGGTATTTCGAAAGGGAAGTCTTGGTGTGTTCCTTTAGTGTTCTTCTAAAAACATGTCATTGTGTGGGTGCTTGTTATCCCAAGATGATTAGGCCGAAAAAGGATAGTCTTGAGGATCACTTTGTTGTGTTTTTAAGGATGTGTAGGTGCACTTCCTTCATGTCTTATGTATGCAAATCTTAGGATAACCTTAGTTAGGGAAATTCATGCGGAAATGAGTTCACTTCTCTTTGCTTGGCTTTGAACTTAACTATGTTTGGAATAGGGATAGTTACTGTATATGTTAAAAAGAGTTCACTGTTAATTTGAAAAAGCTTACTGTAAAGTACCTCTTTTTGTTAAAATTATGGACATCTTTCTCTAAGTGTCAAATGATGTTCCTTATGTTGCTTTGCTTCTAAATTCATGATTGTTTTAATTAATTAGCATGAAAAAATGTGTTTTTACTAAAAAGTCTTTTTTGCGTGTTTTTGCATGTGCCATACTTAGCACATTATTTGTACTAACCCCATAATTTCTATACTCTATAAGTATAGGTTTGGAAGCAAGATTGAATTTTAGAAGGAAAGCTTGGGATTTTATTATTTCAAGACAAAGGTGTTCCTAACATATTCGAGGGCATAGTTCTTAATTCTTTTAGTTTTGTTTAAGTTCTTATTGAGTATTTTCTTTCAATGTAAAGGGTCATTTCCTTAAGATATTCTGTCGTATCTTTAGGTTGGCTTGTGACGATGAGATTCTTTTTAAGTATTTATGTAAAAAATTCTTCATTTATATTAATTGTCTTGAAAAGTTATAATTCTGCACTACTTTTCAGTTCTTATGTAAGACGATGGGTAAAGGGATTGTACAAGAACCCAAAGGGTCAAGTACGCCCTATCATGACCCAAGGGTTCTCCCTAACTTCTAGGGGGTGATCTCGTGTTGTGAAAGACTTTGTATGAGATCATATGGTTATGGGATGTATTTTAGGGTCTAAAAGTCTCACAAGACACGTCAAGTAGAGTCTTTGTCATTGGTATGAGTCGTGACACCTCAATTGACAAGAGTCTATAGGACGATAGAGTTTCACTTTCTTCATTAGTCTTTTATCGTGCCATAGAACTTAACTGCATAAGATCTCTCTCTTCTTCTCCTTTATCCTGTGGTTTTATACGTGTGATTGCTTGGAAATGGAGATGTTTCTAATTTTAAGGAGAGAAAAGGTGAGTTTTGATGTTATGATGATTTTGTGACTAGAAGAGTAGATATGAAAATAAGTTTTGAGAATTGTGATGTGATGTCATTTATGGCTGGGTGTGATTTATGAGATTGGAAGTGTTGTGATGAGAAATTGTATGGCGGTGTATCTCTAAGCATGGTAAGAATTATAATGATTGAATAAAGTGCCTTTGAGAGCAAATGACTACCTTGTAATTTTCTTCAATAATGGTAGAAAGCTTTGAAGTGCAAATTTGAGGAATGTTGAGAGGATGTGATGATTTTGTAGGAGTAGAGGTTAAGGCTCTTGTGTGGTTAATGTTTCCTAGTTGTTCTTATGATTGACTTAAAGTTCTTGTGCGGGTTTACTGTAAGGGGAAAATATGGTAAGATTACTATTGAGGAAGTTGTGGAGTTATGCTAGCAAAATGGTGTAGCTTATAAAGTAAGATTTTTGATTTCCAAATGAATCTACCTTAATTGGTGGAAGGGAAAAGGAGTATTGTTGTTCCATGAGATTGAGTTAAGTGGTGCCTAAGAGTTGAATGTGGAGGTGCTTAAGAAAACTTTTCTAGGCTTGAATCGTAAGAGGAGATGCTGCACTTGACTAGTAGAGCTGATGTTTAGTCTTGATGATCATGAGTTTAGAGTAGTACGAGTTCCTATCTTGTGATAAGCATAGTGGGACTTTGAAGTTTGAGGCCTTGAAGATGGCTTTACCCTAAGTGGGGGAGAATGAGTTGAGTAGAAAGGTAGTTGATATCATTATCTTTCCTTTTTGTTCTTATTCAAGCTATCGACCAAATACTTAGTAGTTTGGTGATAATTAAGAGTATTGTATAATAGTATGATATATCATGTGTTGTATATGATATTAGATAACTTAAGGTATAATGTTAAGGAAGCAAGTTAAAGCTATGTTTTTGCATAATTAGTGTTAAGTAGAATTGCAAGTAGTGTACTTGGTCCAAGAGAATCCTCAAGGGTCACTAAGTGGGAGCGATAGTATGGGATGCTACTCTCACATTGCACTTTGCATAACATACTAAGTCTCTTTTGAGTAAGTTATTATGGCCTTGTCTCTCATATTGTCATCCTTTCTTGTTAAATTTGCTTGTAACGTGCGTTACAGAATTTTTAAGAATGTGGCATAGTGAAGTTTTGAGTTCACTGTAAAGAAGTCTAAATTTTGAGAAAATTGCATTTTTCTTGAACAATGGTTTCAATGTGTTTAGAAATGACTTTTATGAGAATGTTTAATGTCGGAGAAGGTAGTTACTCAATACGTGAAGAAATGAAGTTGAGATTGAATTTATGAAGTTTTGCAAAGTTGCTTGTACTAAAGTGATGCTCACTGTGAAAATACTCATTTTTAAAAAAAATTACTTTGTCTTGAATTTTTGTAACAATGTGTGTAAAAGTGTTGTATATGATCATGTTTAATGTTGGATAAGGTAGCTCTTCCACAAGTTAAAGGTAAGGGTGAATTTTGAAAAGCGAAAGTTCTCGCAAAGTGCTTGTGTTACCAAGTGTTTGAAACTGTGAGATTGTGATCCTTGTTTGTTTTTTGCTTGAATATGATGTTTGATCATGATTGCAATTTGTTATGTGTGTCTAATGGAGTCCTTGATGGACTTAAAGTTTTAGTGTCATTCGACGACGATGTTATTCCAAGTGGGGGAGAATATAACACCCTAAAACGACCAAGGTGAACTAGAGCTTCGCGAATGTTTCTTGAGTTAATTTTGTGTTAAAGTGATTTATATTGATGTTCTTATTCTGTGTGTAATGTTTTGTTAAGTTTGGAGATAATATGTCCATGACGTTCGGAAGGTGTGCCTTCGATAAAGCTTGTGTGTTCTCATGTGTTTTAGCGAGTTTTACGTGTTCGTTTTGTTTAAAATTGGTGTGGCATATTCCTAAGACCAATATAACTATATTTAGGGGTTTAAAGTATGGGTGAAAATCCACCTAGGACCTACAAGAAGAAATAGAGAAGGGCCCAAGACTTCGACCCAAAACTGCCTTAGCGGTGTCCACCAATGAGACCAAAAGACGGCCAGTGATCCACCAACGGCGCGTCGACTAGGTCCATCGATCTGACATGAAAGACCTTCATGTTTCGAAGTGGAAGGCTGAACCAACGAGCAACCACCAACGGACCGTCGATGGACAAACGATCAGTTTGTTGGTCCCGTTTGTGAGCTGCGAAAAAGTTGTTAGCAGGCTTCCTTGACTTGGGTGTGTGTTAATTCAGCCCAAGTCTTTGAAGGACCTTGGACGATTATTTTAGGGTTATTTAGTTATATTAAAGATTCATAAACCCTAATACCTAGTTTTAGACCTCATTTCCTAAAACCCCTCTCTCTTTGAACTCACTCTCAAATACTATGGAGGCTAGAAGTCAACTAGGGATTAAGGGGTTGTTGGTGGTCAAGTTCTTCATAAAAAATAATTCTGGTATGTATGTTATTTATGGTAGTCATCCTTGAACTCTCTTCCATTCAAGGAGCCCTTTCAAAAAAGATCTCCTATCTTTGACTTTAAGTATGGGTCTTGCATGAAAACGTTTCTAATGATTCAAATGTGATGTTTCTAATGTATTTTGTTATTTTAATGTTAAAACTTCAATGAAATCATGTTAAAGTTTTTTTTATATCAATTTGTGTCTTAAAAATGGTTTAAATGAGCTTGGTTTTGTTGTCTTTGAACTTTGCTTTACTTGTGTTGTTATTAATGTTTAGATACTGCCCTAACGGCTAATTTATGATGAATTGTTTATTAAAATGTTATAGGTTATGGAATCTTGAATTAAAGGGTACGTTAATTAATTTGTTTAGTTTTAATTATGAAATGCTCTTGTGTGGTATGGTCCTCCTTCTTGGTGGCGGTGTTTACTTGAATTGTATGAATGTGTAGTTACTTGTGTATTGTGAATGAGTCCATGAAGGAATATAATGTGAATAAAGATGGATGTGAAGACTCTTATTAATGTCTTTTTATGAAGCTTGTCATGAAAAGTATGCTAAGGATTATGTCTAAATGACTTCTATGATTATGTGAAGCATGTTAAAGCGTGTGATGTGATGAAAGCAAGTCTAAGCATGTGTAGAATAAAATGTTAATGAAATGATACTTATGTGCTACGTAAGTTCACATGAACACAAGCACTCACACTTGAATGAATAAAAAATGTAAGTTAAGTCAAAAGGGGAATTTTGGGGTGAACATTGCTCGTGAGTTGAGAAGAATTGCTTAGTAGCAACCTCACTATTCTCAAGAAATTTATAATATAGGTTAGAGGATGGATACCATTCGTGAGTTGAGATGTGGTGTCCAAAAGTTATTCTTGACCTTTAATAGTGAATGTTGAGAATCCGTGGGGATTTATTCCTAGCACCGAGATGATATGAAGAAGGGGTGGTTACACTTCATGAGTTCAGAAGTATTCCAATGCACCTCTTGACATTAGTACTCCTCATTAGTAGATAATGAGTTACTTAGTAGCAATATCCTTATCCCTTAACTATGTGCCCATATAGGTGTAGCTATTGGGAAAGCCATTAAAGATCTAAAAAGTAAGACCTCACACTAGGAAAGTGAGGGGACCCTTGTTCGATAAGGGAAGTATCGAGAATCCATGTTTAGCTCTCATGATTTATGTAGGTTAATCTAACTCCCACAAAAATAATGAAAGTACTAAGTCTTCTGAAAATAGTGTACTACTTTGGGTAGGTAGTGGAATAAGACGATATTTATATATTGGACTAGGTAGGCATTCCGAAAGGGGAGTTCTGGTGAGTCTTATATGAATTGAATGAACTAAGTCTCCTAAAATAATGTACTACTTATTGTAGGTAGTCGACTGGGATGCTATCTATATATTGCACTAAGTCGACCTTCCATAAGGGGAGTCTTGGTACTAAGCATTCTAAAAGAGTGTAGTATTTGTTGTTAAATGGGACTCTATCTACCCAGTGCACTAAGTAGGCATTCCTAAAGGGAAGTCTTGGTGTGTTGCTTGAGTGTTCCTCTAATGTCTTGTCATTGGGTGGGGGCTTGTTCTTCTGAGGTGAGTAACACGAAAACGGGTAGTCTTGAGGATCACTTGGTGTATATTGAAGAAGGTGTAGGTGCACTTCTTTCATGTCTTACCTTGGCGAGACTTCAGATAATCTTAGTTAGGGAAACTCCTATGGAATGCGTTCACTTCGTCTTTGCTTGGCCTTGGAAGTTCACTATTTTTGGAATAGGGATAGTTTACTGTAAATGTTAAAAAGATTTCACTATTAATTTTGAAAAGCTTACTGTAAAGTACCTCTTTTTGTTAAAATTATGGAAATCTTTCTTTAAGTGTTGAATGATGTTCCTTATGTTGTTTTTCTTCTAAACTCATGAATATTTTACTTAATTGGCATAAATATTTGTTTTTACTAACATTTCCTTTTTGCTTGTTTTACATATGTCATACTTAGTACGTTATTTGTACTAACCCCATACTTTCTATATTCTATAAGTATAGGTTTGGAAGTGAGATTGAAGTTTACAAGGCAAGCTTGGGATGTTATTCTTCAAGAAAAAGTATGTTCACACACATTCAAGGGCATAGTTCTTAATTGTTTTAGTTTTGTATAAGTTCTTATGATGTATTTTCTTTCAATGTAAAGGGCTGTGTCCATAATATATTATGTCGTGTCTTTAATTTGACCTGTGACGATTAGATTCTCGAAGTATTGATGAAACAATTCTTTTTTAATAAATGTCTTAAAAAAATTAATTCCGCACTACTTTTCATGTCTTATATAAAGAACAATAGTTAAGGGCTTTTACAAGACTCAAAAGAGTCATGTACGCCCTCTCATAACCCATGGGTTCTCCCTAAATTCTATGGGGTGCTTTCAGTTCGTGCCACACCACAAGAGCTAATGTGGAATGCGGTGTCATGGAACCCTACATCGACAGAAGAAGGACTACATGCCAAGGTAGTTATAAAATATGAACATAGCAACTACGCGGATCCACTAGCTAGTATTTCTATGTGCGCGACATAGTTCAAGAAGTAGGAGATATAGATGGAACCATTCTTATGCTACATGCATTATAGTCTTCGATATAATGATTACATTAGTAATCCTACCTTCCTTATGTGGGAAGAGACACTCCTGACTGTAGTTCACTTTGTGCTAAGCTAGAATCCCTTATTGAAATGTCTTTAATAACTTTATTAATAATCATAGCTTAATGTAGGTCATAGGGTCTATCCTATATAAAATCATCGTCATCATAGCTCAACATGAACTGCATGAGTATTTTCCTTTCATTACAATTCATACATATGAGGTTAGCACATTTAGATAATCATTCATGATTAGGTTACACCTTAGAAAAAACTTCACAAAGCATAGTCAAGACATTTCAATTTTACAGCATACCAACCGTATCAATCTTAATATAAGGTATACTTCAACACAACATCATCACTTAATCACAAGGAACCACAATCGAAGTAAAAAGTTGAGATCATAAGACTTAATCCAATGTTCTTCGTAAAACCATCATCAAGGTCTTACCATCCACCATCGTTAACTAAACCCAACAATGTGTCAATATCATCATATAATAGTAACCATCATAATAATAATCTCAATGGAACCACTATACAACAATTGCCTACTAGTTCATGGTGTAGAGTTAGAGACTTAAGTCATATTCATGATATACTTCACAATAAAGGTCAATTACTTAAAAACTAATATGATAGGATTACAATTCATCTCAATATATTAATAATTTGACATTATAAAAACATAGTATAGTAATTAACACAATAACCAAGCCAATGACAACAATACTAGAGAGTTCAATTCAAGATCACAACCTAGGGTTAAGGGGAATGTGTCATCTTCTACAATTTAGACCAATACATCAAGAAGTAGTATAATTGAATCATCATTCATTATAATCTATTAAAAACAATCATAAACAAAGCAATTTACAAGATCAATTTCATTTTGGAAGAAAACCTACTTGAATTTCATCTTTTTGAAACCAATTTAAAGGAACCTTTTGGGGAAATAGATCCCAAATGTGAAAGGAATCTCATACCTTGTTGGTTGATGATGTTTGATAGAAAAACATTGATCTTAATAATCCCTAGAACCCCCTTACATTAACTTCTATTGTGTTCTTCTTTGGGAGAGAGAAATAAGAGACAAAGAAAAGCAATTTGGGTTTGGGAAATTATGAGGGCTTAAAATAGTTTAATTAGCGTAGGTTCTTTACAAAGGTCACTAACCAACATAATTAGACCTCCCTAAACCCCTTAATAATTAATTCACCACCTATTTAATTAATTTAACAAATCCTAAAACGTGGATAAAAACAGTGGACTCACAAACAAGACCACGCAGACGGTCTGTTTGTCAAACGATAGCAAAGGGACCAACCATATTGTTGGTCTATTGTTTTGGTCAGAGACTTGTCAAAACAAGACTCCCATGGATGTGGATAAGTGACGATCGATGGAGGCATAAAATCCTCGTCAATTCACGAACGGCTCATCGCCTGCAACACGTCGACGGACACGGCCTTTTGTCAGCTTTTGCCAAATTTCAAGGGTCCTCCTCAAGGGCCCTTGGTTGGTACTTGTAGAGTCGTACCCGGACATTTTGACTATAAACTAACTCTAATACATGTTAGACACATTTCTACCAAATTTCATTTTTCGACTCTTATAACTTAGTCAAATATGTTAAGGCACACTAGTACCTCAATGAACTAGTTTTCGGACGTCATGAACGTTCTTTGATGTTTTAATTCTGAAGCTGCCTTGATGAATTATATGCATTAAAATTGAAATTAAAAAAGTGATACAACCCTTAGACACTCATGTTACATTTTATAACACGCCATAGAGTTTTGGAGTGTTACAATATTCCCCCCTTAAGAACATTCGTCCTCGAATGACACTAAAATCTTTTGGAAGGAAGGAATAGACTCAAGACCAACAGACCAACCAACAACAATTCATTATAACAACATGAGTTAAAATATCAATCATGGAAATTTACATATAGCAATTCAAAACTCCAATTACTACACATAAGACTCAGATTAACAATATGAGTAATTTCCTTCACACATAATGATGAGCTCAACATTCCATTTAGAATTCAATAATGGCAAAACTCAAACTATCAACATGCTCAATTCATTTCATAAAGACTCACCATATCAAAATGCACAACATAACTCAAAACAAGCAAAATTGAATATTTTCATGTCTAAAGGAATACTTCAATGTAATTTCACCATAACATGATCATTTTTCAAAACTTCACCAAAAATCAAAGAAACTTCAAATTTAGTCATTATTTTCGTTATTAGTAAGAATAAATAATATTCATTAGGAAATATATGAGGGTAACGGGACTTCATGTCGACCTCGGCCTCCCATGTTACTCAATCAACTAGGTGTTTTCTCTATAACTTTTTACGGAGGCCACCACATTGTTCCTAAACCACTTCACTTGACGTTCAAGGATTTCAACCGAAACATCCTCATAAGAGAGGTTCTCTCGCACACCAGGACCCTCAATAGGAAGAATAGACTCGGGATTACCGATACAGTTCTTAAGCATAGAAACATGGAAAACTGGATGAACCGGAGATAGTTCACTAGGGAGTTTCAATTCATATGCAACGTTACCACCCATTGCAAGATTTCACAGGGACCTACATAACGAGGACTCAACTTCCCTTTCTTGCCAAATCTAAACACCCCTTTAATAACAGAAATTTTCAAGTACACTTTATAATTTTCTTCAAACTCTAAATATCTTCACCTATGATTGGTATAAGACTTTTGCCAACTACAGGTTGTTTGCAAGCGGTTCCTCATGATATGAAATTCCCCATAGTCTTATAAATCAAATCGGGACAAATAAGCAAAGACTCACCAACCTAAAATCACCCAATAGGAGATTTATACCTCTTACATTACAAACCTTCATAAGGAGCAATACAGATGGATGAATGAAAACTATTATTATATGAGAACTCAACCAAAGGAAAATGATCATCCCAATTTCCTTTACAGTCAATGATACAATCTCTAAGAATATCTTAAAGAATTTGAATAGTCCATTTCGCTAGACCATCCGTTTGAGGATGAATATAGTGCTTAACTTCACTTGAGTACCCAAACCTCTTCGAAATGATTTTCAATATCTAGATTTTAATTGATCACCTCTTTCTGATATGACGGCCAAAGGCACCCAATGAAGACTCACTATTTTGTCAATATAGATTCATGCATAATTTTCTGACATATAAGTAGATTTAATAGGAATAAAGTAAGTTGATTTGGTCATTCTATCCACCACCACCCATATAGAGTCATATTGCTTTTGAGTTTGAGGCAAACCTATTGCAAAATCCATGTTAACATCTTCCCACTTCCAAGTAGGAATTTGAATTTATTGTATTAAACCGCTCGGCTTTTAGTGCTCGGCCTTCACTTTTTGGCAATTGGGACACTTTGCAACATACTCTGCAATGTCCCTTTTTAAGACATCCCACCAAAATACTTCTCTAAGGTCGTCATAAATCTTTGAAAAAACCGGATGAATAGATTAACGGGCTCCATTAACTTCCTCAAGGATCATAATCCTCAAATCATCCACATTAGGCACATACAATATCCCTTGGTACATAACAACACCATCCCTCGTTGGGAGAATGACTCATTCCAAGAACTGATTCTTTGAACTCCATCAATAATGGATGAAGGTGTTGCTTGACTTCACCTTAAACACCAAAGACGACTTGGAGTTATGATGTACCACCACACCACCATTTGGAGAACATTCAATTCGAACACCTAAACGTTCCAACCTATTAACAACTTTCACAAGCTTCCTCTTATATTCTTCCACATGGGACTACTTCCCAATGACAATCGACTTAGAGCATCCTCTACCACATTAGCCTTGTTGGGTGATAGAGAACACTCATTTCATTGTCTTTCAACAACTCTAACAATCTCCATTGCCCAAGGTTGAACTTCTTTTGACTGAACACATATTATAGACTTTCATGGTTCGTATACACATCAACATGAAACCCAAAAAGATAATGCCTCCATATTTTTAAGTAAAATACCACAGCCGCTAACTTAACGTCATAAGTCGGACAATTCTTCTCATGAACTTTAAGTTAGATAGAAACATATGCTATATAACTTTTCCACGTTGCATAAGAACACACCCCAACCTGACTCAGGATGCATCACAATAAACCATAAAACCTTTAGTACCCCTCGGTAGGGTCAATAATGGTGCAGAAGTAACCCTAACTTTAAACATTTGAAAGTTATTCTCACATTCCTTTGATCACTCAAATTTCATGTTCCTCTGAGTTAAGGTTGTCAAGGGATAAGTAAGAGAGGAAAATCAAACGATAAACCTTATATAATAAAAAGTTAGGCCTAAGAAACTCCTAATATATGTAGGAGCCAAGGGCCTTGGCAAATTTTTCACCGCCTGGTGTTCCTTGGATCAACCTCTACACCTTCACTATAGATAATATGACCAAGAAACGTTACAAACCTCAATCAAAACTCACATTTTCTATACCTAGTAAAAAATAGGTCTTCCTTAAGCACTTGTAGCACCACCCTCAAATGATCCTTATGTGAACCCTCATTCTTTGAATATACCAAGATGTCGTCAATGAAGAGAATGACAAATGAATCTAGGTAATTTTGAAACAACCTAATCATTAAGTCCATAAACGCCCGCTGGAGCATTAGTGAGACCAAAGAACATTACTAAGAACTCATAGTGACCATATCTTCTTAAAAATGCCATCTTCGGAATATCCTTGCCTCTCACCCTATGTTTTTGATATCCCGACCTAATGCCAATCTTGGAAAAGTAATTTGCACCTTTGAGTTGATCAAGTAAATCATCAATCGAAGCAGAGGATAAATGTTCTTGATTGCGACTTTGTTGAGTTAACGGTAATCGATGCACATTCCAAGGGACCCATCATTTTTTTCACGAATAAGAACGCAGCACCCCATGAAGAAATACTAGGCCGAAGAAAGCCCTTGTGTAGTAAATCTTTGAGTTGAGCCTTCAACACATTCAATTCGGTCAGAGCCGCCCGATAAGGAGGAATAAAAATGGGATTTGTATCCGGTAGCAAGTCAATACAAGGAAGTTAATTAGGAAAAACTAAAAGCTCCCTCACTACAGGGACAGACTAAATGGGAGGATTTTCGAAGTAAAAATCTGGAATCTTACTAAATGGTATAAACACTCTTTAAATATCATCATACAAGCGTTAAAACAAGAAATAATACGACCTCTAGTCATAGAATTTGCCCCCTTCCACTCTAAAACGGGCTCATTTTGAAAGTTAAACTTCACCACCTTTGTTCTACAATTTATGAAAGCAAAGCGAGAATGCAACCAATCCATACCCAAAATGACATCAAAATCAAACATATCAAGTTATATTTCTTTAAAATGATTTAATCTATTTGGAAAAATTATTAGACAATTTCTATACAATCTTTTTGCAACAACCGATTCACCCACCGGTGTAAACACCATAAAAGGTACATTCAAGCTAGTGGGCAAAATGTAAAACTTTTTAGCTACTAGAGGAGTAATAAATGATAAGGTAGCACCGGGATCAAGTAAAGCATATACATAAATAGAAAAGACTTTCAACATATAGGCCACCACATTGGGAGATATCTCTTGCTCACCTCTAGAGCGGTGACCATTAAAGTTATTTTCCATCCAATCATCATAGAACCACTTGCGAAAGCTTGACCATTACCCTTGTCTTGATCCTTAAAAATCAGGTCAATCTCTTAGCTTGTGGCCAGCATTGTCACAACCGATGAAATCATTCATCCCAAAGCGACAATCACCATAATGCTTCTTGCCACACTTTCCAGAAGTTAGCTTCTTAGTTGGTGAACTATTACCCCTTGCCTTTTGAGAGTTATGGTTAGACACCTTATCATCATGATTTTTAGGGAACTCTGAAGGAACTTGATTCGAGAACCTCTTCTTGAACCTAGGCTTGTCTTCGATATCAAGCCTGCCCTTTGAAAAACCACCATCAAAAGACCTTGCCTTTTTAGCATCCCTACTCTTCCTCTTAATCAATCTCTTCCACTTGTTGAGCATGAAATGTGTGACGAGAAATTTTCATATTATCATGTAGCATATCCAAAAGGTATGCTTCTTTTATGTCATCTGATACTCTAGTCTCAAAGAGGCTCATTTCATCTTTAGGGTCGGAAACCAAAGAAGGAGAACACTTAGACAATTTAGTAAATTTCAAAGAGTAGTCAAGTACATTCATACCTCCTTGATGAAGGTTGATGAATTCTTCAAATTTGGATTCCCTCTTCTCCCTTGGAAAGAACCCATCAAGAAAAGCCTTTTTCAAGATGTCCTATGTCACCGGTCAACCCCTTAAAGTATTATTGTCTTTCCATCGAACTTACCAAGTTTGGGCCACCTCTTTGAGTTGGTAAGTGGCTAACTCAACCTTCTCACTAGTAGTCAAACCCATATCATGGAGAATCTTGTACACTTCATCATTGATGTCTTGGGGGTCTTCCTCAAATTTTGACCCATCGAAAGTGTGAAGATTCATTCTAATGAAAACTCTCAAATAGGAGGCCACGGTGCGAACATGTTTGTTTCCTTGGGGTACAACCTCTCGATTAGCTTGGGCCGTCATTGCAAAACTTGAGTAGTGATCGCTTGTGCTTGTGTAGTAATGTCTTGGGAAATTTGGATAAAGGTAGCCCTTATGTCACCATCCTTCATAGGTGGAGGATTGAACGGAGCTTGGTCATCATTAGCAACTTCTTCAAGAGGAGGGACTTGATCCTACGGGGAGGAGCTCCGGCAATAGAACTCTCGTCTTCATATCTTCGACCAACGGTGCTTCGAGTATTCATTACAAATAATCATAAAAAAATCACTAGATGCTAAAGGCACGTAGATCCCAAACTGTAGAGGCACGATATTGGTTTTTCAAGAAAGTGAGAGTTTCCTAAGCATCATATAGTTTACTATTCGTAAGTGTGGCACACTTTACAATTATGAGCAAGAATCTACATAGACGTGGTTGAGTGAGACATCAACTTTACATATATTCAACCTCATGCTCTGATACCTATTTTGTCACATCTGGGGAGCACCCCCTAGACATAACTTGCATCATCATCCTCTAGAGGACTAAGACTAGCCTCTTAGCTTACATTATTACATTCATAGGTTAAAAATGTGGAAAATTTTAAAAATTTATATATCTATCTTGAAATTTACATATATCTCTCACATACACATAATATACATTCATATCGAGTATACGTAGACCCTTCGTATAAGAAGATTACGTAGTCTTGTATTTTTATTGCACATACCTATGTAGGGTACTTAACATAGTCTTAAAAGATTGTGTTATCTCATAATCATCTAAACAAGAATATCACAATTGCTCATAGCCAATACATAAATGTAATAAAGCCATATATAGGCTATACAAATTTTTGTATTGAAATGAAGCGGAAAGAACTAGAAGTATTAAAACTAGAAAAACATTAAAAATCTTGATAGTGGCATTATCCTAGGAAAGTGAGGACCTACCAAACTTGGATGAGTGAGAATTCCAAGTCTTCCTTCAAAGTCATCTCAAAAGCCCTTCAACGATCATACCTTAAAAATTTGGGGGAAATGGTAAAAATGGGGATAGCACATCACATGGATTAAGTATGAGACCATATGCAAACATCATAAAATCATGCTATAAAGGGACATTTCATTTAACACATATTATTTTATAGTTGGAAAACCCTTACGCACATTCAAGAACAAATACAAGTCAATAATGCATATTCATCAATTCAAGACCATGTTAATCATAAGATCAACCACTCTAAATCTAGACAAGTCAATAATACATACAAACATACTTGAAAATATAATCAAGACAACTCTATCATCAAGTATAACCTCAATAGCCATGAATAAGAGTTCATTACAACCTAACCAAAGCAAGACAACTACTCTTGAACCCTTATTAAATCCACTAGTGCAATGACTAAGAAAACCACATAACCTTACTCAATCAAGTAAACCTAACAAGAACCATAATCAATGTCCAACTTCACATATAATATCATTAAGAGTACATAACATCATACTTTAGCAATATAGACCAAACTTGTACTCATAAGAGAATTCAACATCATAAGGTACCATCAGCATGTAAGATCATCATATACACCACATTTAAATTTATAGTCATATACATACATTAGAACATCCTCCTAAGATTCCCTTCAAGGCTAACTAGTGCTATGTATAGGTAGAGTCACATACCCTTACATAGACTAAGCTAAATCTATTAGGTTATCTTAGTTAGAGTTCATTCATTACTTCATTTTACCATTTGGAAAAAGATTGCCTTAACAAACACAGATCACATGAGCTAATGTTGAATCCGGGGTCGTGGAACCCTACACACAAAAGAAGCCGGACTACTTGCCAAGGTTGTACCAAAACATGAACGTAGAAATTACGTGGATCTACTAGCTAGTATTCCTATGGGTGCAACAATGTTAAAGAAATAGAAGATTTTTTTGGGACCCTATTTATGCTACATGCATTATAGTCTCCAATCTCACAAGTATATCACTAATTCGACCTTCCTTATGTTGGAAGGGACACTCCTCACTCTAGTTCACTCGTTGCTAAGCTAGAGTCCCTTGTTTAAATGTCTTTAATACCTTTATTAATCATCATCCCTTAATAATAATCATCATCATAGCTCAATATGAATTGCATGAGTATTTTCCTTTCATTACAATTCATACATGTGAGGTTATCATATTTACATAATCATCCAGGATAAGGCACATTGGTATGTTATCACCATCCTTATAACATTTACACCTTAGCCAACACTTCACAAACCATAGACAATACATTTAAATTTAACATCATACCAACCATATCAATCTAAATATGAGGTATATTTCAACAAAACATCATCACTTAATTACAAGTAACGACAATTAAAGCAAAGAGTTGAGTTCATAAGACTTACTCCAATCTTCTTCACATGCCCATCATCAAGGTCATGCCATCAACCATCCTAAATTCAATGAAACATTTGGGTAATAAAATAATATGCAGTAACTAACATAATAATAAAGTCATGAACAACTATACAACGATTCCCTACTTGTTCATAGTCTCGAGTTAGAGACTTAAGTCAAATTCATGATATACTCCATAGTCTAGGTCAATTACTCAAGAACTAGCATGATAAGATTACAATTCATCTCAATTTATTAATAAATTGACATAATAACAACATAGGATAGTAATTCACACAATAACCAAGCCAATTACATCAATACAAGAGAGTTCAATTCAAGATCACAACCTAGGGTTAAGGGAAATAGGTCATATTCTACAATTTACACCAATACATCAAGGAGTGGTATAATTAAATCATCATTCATTTTAATCTATTCATTATATCTAAAAGAAATTATGAACGAAGCAATTCAAAAGATCAATTTCATATTGAAAGATAACCCACTTGAATTTTATCTTTTTGAAACCAATTTGAAGGAACAATTTGGGGAAAGAGATACCAAAGGTTAAAGGAATACCCTTGACCTTGACTTCAATGGTGTTCTTTTTTGGGAGATAGAAAGAAGAGAGAAGGAAGGGAAATTTGGGTTTAGGAAATTGTGAGGGCTTAGGTTAGTTTAATTAGCTTAGGGTCATTATATATGTCATTAACTTACCTAATTATACCTCCCTTAAACCCTAACTAATGAACTAACAACAAAATTAATTAATTTAACTAATCTTAAAACGTACAGAAAAATAGTGGACTCACACACGAGACCACGATAGAAGGGTTGTTTGTCAAACAACGGCCAAGGGACCAACTGTTCTTTTAGTCGATTGTTCTCGTTAGAGAATTTTCAAAATAGGCCTCCTATGGACTTGGATAAGTGACAATCGACAAAGGAATCGACACCCTATAGATTCTCCAATGGCTCGTCACCTGCAATACGTCAATGGACACTACCTTTTTGCAGGTTTTGCCAAATTTCAAGGGTCCTTCTTAAGGGACCTTAGTTGGTCTTGGGGAGTTTTACCAAGATGTTTAGACACTGATTCATAAAACTTAGTCAAATAGTCTAAGGCATACTAGCACCTCATTGAACTAGTTTTCGGACGTCATGAAGGTTCTTTGATGTTTTGATTCTCAAACTTCCTAAATGAATTATACACATTAAAATTGACCTTAATACAGTGATACAACCCATATAACCTCATGTTAGTCTCTAGAACATATCTTAGATTTTCAGAGTGTTATATAAGTACAACATAAGCTACCTCTAAGTATACTTGTGCAAGGCTAGGGTAGCAGCCCATACTACTACCAAAGCTAAGTATCTCTCTTAGGTCATTCTTGATAATAATCCACTATCATAATTAAGACCTAAGTTCATCATAACAAATGAGAACTATGCCCCTAGGACACCTCAAAACATACTTGTGCAATGTATGTTAAGCATCCCACACTACTTCATACACTAAGAATATCTTGAAGTCACCCTATCTTGTTTAATTTTATCTAGAAGTATCTAGTAGACCTACTTCATCTTATCAAGGAACCATCATCTTAAGTCGACCATGTCATGGAATGCTATTATAGTCACCATCCAAGAAAAGCATATATCATGTAAGGGTCATGTCATTGGTAGCTTCAAGTCATAATTATGCAATGTATAGATGGAATCTCAAACTACCATCCATACTAAGTACTTCTATAGACTAACCTAATCCAAGGTAACTTATATTTCAACCTTGTATATTAAGCTCAACATAGTACCATAATAGGCCTACTAATATGGGAAGCATCTCAATAAACTAACCATGCTACTAAAGGAAGGTTAGAACCATTCTAATAGCCATGCAACCAATCATGCAGATGCAAGCTAACCATAGGGGAGCATGAATCCTCAACCCTAATATGTCATGAGAAACTAATATCAACCTATTCCATGAAATACACCTTACATGTAAATCAAGCTACCATTAGGAGAGTATAGGCCTTTCTCCTAAAGCTACCACGAAATAGTTTTGTCCCAACCAAGTTATGCTACCATGATGTTCAACACCTCAAGCTATCATGAGTTATCTAACCCAAGATTCAATTGGATTTAAACATCTCAAGATACCATGAGTATTTCAACTCAAACCTCCTTGATATTTACTATATGAAGATACCCTTGAGTTCTTAATATCTCAAGCTATAATGAGATTTGCATCTCAAGCTACCATGAGTATTTTAACTCAAGCTACCATACCCTTTATGTTGTCTCACCAAGTCTACTACTCAAGAAGTGACCATCCAAATAATCTTCAAGCCATTCTAAGTCTATTTTGATTGATACTCAATTGCATGTTAATCTTTTCAATTAGATCATAAGAAGGCAATTCTAGTGATATGTGCTCAAATAGGTTTAAAACAAACTTCCTAGGTTATATACCTAGTTCAATTCATATCAAGGAGATTCAATCTATATCAATTAGTATATAATACAATTGAATTAAGAAGATCAACATAAAAACTTCATCTAGACTCTAATGTCCTAAAATCACCACGATCATCTTCATGTTCAATTTCTATAATTCACCATGTAAATGGGTTGGGATATTTATATGCGAGGTTAACTAAGTTAATTAGACATCCCTTAATCCCTAAAAAAAACAAAAAACACCTGAATTAATTATTTTAGAGTTAGTCGAAACGTGCAGGAAATTACAGACCCCATCGAGGAAACCACGATCAACGGATAGTTGGTCCATCGAAGGCCACTTCTTCCTTCCATGCTGCACATCCGTGATTTTAGTCAGAGACTATGAAAATGATATCCTCTAAAGATATGGATAAGTGTTTGTCGATGTATCGCATCGAATCCCCATCAATCCACACACACCCCACTGATGCCCTTTTGTGGGTGCACACTGTTCATGCAGTGTTTGACTACAAACGCAATGGTCCTCCTCAAGGACCCTTTGTTGGTTCTTGGGGAGTCGTACCTGGACGTTTCAAATATGAATAAACTTAAACTCATGTTGGACACCCTTCCACCAATTTTCATCTACTTCGGACTCCTAAAAGCTAGTCAAATAGGCTATGGCACACTAGTACCTCCTTCAACTAGTTTTCGGACGTCATGGACGTTCTTGGTCGTTTTGGTTCCTACACATTCTAAATGACTTAAATTCATTAAAATGGACCTTAAAACAGTATCTAAACCTTATGACCCCTATGTTAGTCTCTAGAACACGTTTGGATTTTCAAAGTGTTACTTTATTCCCTCCTCCCCTTAGGAACATTCGTCCCCGAATGACACTAAAATCTTTCGAAGGACGGAATATACTCAACACTAGCAGTCCAACCAACAACAACATGTAATAACATCCACCATATCAATTACAAAAGGCCATTCAAAGCTTCAATTACCACACGTAAGACTCAACATTACATTATGAGAAGTATTCTTTTCACAACAAAAAGAGCTCACACTACACCATTTTAGGTCTACGACCACACTTATTCTGGACTACACTTGTAAAGTGTTGCCTAAAGTAGTTTTTGGAACGCTTTTAAAGCGTAGCCAAAATTTTTAACTTTTAGCTACAATAATTTTGGCAACACTTCAAAAGTGTACTCTTTAATAATATAAGATACACTTTGTAAGTGTTGTTAAAGTATGATATAATTGGCCACACCTATTTACATATATGACCACACTTCTAAAATGTCCTATTTTTATAATTGAAAAATCAACACTTTATAAGTGTTGCCTTAAAATTTTTCACTAAAATATTATATTCCCTCCAATATTTTTAACACTCCCTCCCAATATTATTGGCCAAAAAAAGTAAACATTAACAAAACATTTTGACTTCACTTTCCTCTTTTAGATTTCCTTTTCACTTTTCTCTTTTCAGCAGAAGAATTGGCTGAAGAACTAAAGGTTCCGATACAAGATGAAGAACTAAAGGTTCAAAGTGAAGAGAGGTGAAGATAGCTGAAGAAGTAGTTCTCTTTTCTGATACAAGCTAAAGATTCGATGAACTGAGCTGAAGAGTTGAACGATTCCTTGAAGAGTAAGAACGATTTCATTAAGAGTAAGAACGATTCTATTTTCCGAAACTTAATTGATTTTTAGCTGAAGTATTTGATTTTTTGCTGAAGTGGTACTTCTAAAACGGTCTTCTTGTTAGCTGAAGTGTTTGATTTTTCATTTTATGTATAGAAGAAATTAACATTGTTGGGTTGTTGACATGATGATCAACTGAAGCTAATTAGTCTCTCCGTCACACTGTTCTCTCAAGTGTCTCACTGAAGAACACGATTTCAAAGAGATTTTTTTGGATTTGGGTTTATCAGGTAAGAAATTTCATTTTGAAATTCTAAATTTTAACTTTAGGGTTTTTATATTCTTGTGTTTTTATGCAATTTTTGGGAGTGTGACTTGTATTTTAGTTTCATCAGTTGATTTTTGGATTGTAGCTCGTAAACATTTAGATTTTCCTTTACTTTTCATGTTAATTTCTGCAGATACTTAAGATTTTCCTTGTTCTTATTCTGATTGCTGGTACTGTTGCTTGTCTATATTTAAGATCTTTCTTGCTATAATGTTTGTTTTAATCTATGGTCACTTCTTTTTTTTACTGTGCTCGTCTTAATCTTTGTTTGTTCATTTGTTAATCACAATAATTTTGTCTTGTCTCTGTTTGCTGGAACAATTTTTTTGTTTTCGACTGTATGTCTTGAAGAGTGAAGAAGTTATTTTGTTGTTTCTCTAGTGCATTTTCAAGTATAGATAGTAACTTTAGTTTAATATTCCGAAATGTTTTGGGATAACCTCGTAGTATGAAGTTGTTAGAATCTTTTCATAGTATTTGATGACTACATTTGCATGAACTTTTTTGTTCAGCCTAGCTAATTTATCGTTTTGTCCATAAGGACAATAGCGACCCTCTTACTAGCATGAGTTGGCTGCCTATTTACTTCAAATGTTCTTCTCTTTAAGTCCGTGTTTAATCAACTTAAAGATGACATTCTCTGTCTTTTGTTTTGTGGTTTTTAATGTATCTGTCGCTAATGCCAATATTGAGATAATTTCAGTTTAAAGATCCTGTTTAGTTTTGTGAGATTTTTATCCTTGTTCGGACAGTGGTTGAGCATGCTATTTTTGAATTTGCATCTTCATTTATTTGCCCTCGTAATTTTGTGAATCACTAATTTTGATACCTCGTGTCAAGTGAGAATTCAGTTCCTTTCTGTTGGTATTTCCCAAATAATGATAACTCATTTAGGTGATTAAATTTCCTCTAGTTTTCATTTATTTTGTACAAGATTTCTTAGTTGTAGTCCTTGTTTTATATTTTGAATCGTCTATATTATTTTGCATATCACATCGCCAATAAAATGAAAGTTAGTTGGAATCGTCTGTATTGTTTGCTTAAAATCTCAGATGCTAACATCCTTTTGTTACTAAACATCGACTTATTTTCACAACATTGGCAGAATAAACTTGTGAATGTATTTTTTCTCTTTTTTTTTGTTTTCGGCTTGTTGCTGCTCTTTTATTGTATATTTGGTTGGTGATAGTTGAGGTATTTTAAATGTTACTTAAGGCTTTTCTCTCTCTTTCTCTCTTCTGGGATCTCTCGACTATATTTTACTCAAATTTTTCTAGTAGTTCTTTATTTAAATCATTCTTTATTTGGTTTGTTGATGTATTTCCTTTATTGATGTATACAATTGTGAAGGTGGTTTTCTTGTTCTTGTTTGTTATTAGTTTGATCACGAAAAAAAGATCATTATAGTTATTATGAGTAGAAATAGTAGAGTTAAGTGTCTTACCTGATTATTTCTTCCCAAAGTGTGTGGCGGTTCTGCGTGTAGTTCTCCTTATTTCAAACATTCCATTGCTCATCTCCTAGCTCATTTGACTTCTCCATATCTGGTTGCTGATTTGTGTGTGTAGTTGTTGCTCCAGCCGGCAGTACTTGCTTGGTACTGATAATAGTAGTCACCAGTTCAATAGGGAGCCTGATTTTTTCTTAATCAAGCAGAAAATGATTGAATAATAGTGTAGGAAGATGTTTCAGCCTTGGGAGTAGACAATGATTCATCATTTTCTATGATTTTGTAACTTTGGATACTTTAATCGATCTGTATCATCTTCCCCTTTTTCCACATTGAGATTGGAGATATAATGATGACTAACGAACTGCAAAAGTTTACATGCTTTAATATAATTATGGTTTTTTATGTTCTAAGCATACTGTCTTCTTATTTAGAAAGAAACTTCCTTATTTTGTTTATCCTTATCAACTCAATTTATATGATTTATTATATTTCTATTTTTTATGTTCCAAGCACATCATATGTGATCTTGATTAATAGAAATACTTCACGAAATCTGCAATCTACAAGAATATATAGTAAAAGACATGTTTTCTATAAAATTATTTTTAAACTAGTAACATTTTTATTTCAAATAGTACTTAGGTAGTACTGAAAAATATTTGTATTACATTGTAGTTGCCTTGTAAAGTTGCAATGTAAGAGTGATGTCTCACTGTTCATTAGCCTTCCGAATTAGCATGCTACAGTTTTTATTTTTCCTCTAAGAGAAATAAAATCTCTTGTTGCCTGTATGAAGATACTATTTCTGTCGTTTTTTTACTTTTGCATACGAACACTTCGATCAATTTTTTGCTAAACCATGAAATATTCTCTGCTATTTCAGGTTTTGCTGAGAGGAAACTAACATTATGTAGACATCAAAATCAAGGTATTTCTAATCTCTTAACAGTAAAATGACTATATTTCATCCTTCAAATAATAATACAATGTCATACAATTTTGTAGTTATTATTATGTATTTATTAGAATCAAGAATGGTAACAATGTACTCGAAACTCGAAACACACAATAATTCTGATCATACCATAACATATGATTCCGATTTTGATTATTTGAGGGTTCAAGGTGGATTCTTAAGGTGTGTGTTTCATTCTCTTGAGCTTCTTCATCCTAAAGTTTTTCATCTATGTTTTTTTCTAAAAAATAGCTACCCTTAGCAGCAGAGGGTATTATTTTTCCGTGTATTATTGATCAATAATGTCTAATATGTGGCTTCATTTGGATAGTTAGTTAGCTATTTAGTTTGATTCCCTATAAATATGTTTTCACCAAAAGAATTCAAACCTACAAATGAGTTGCTGGAGCTTTTCTACTAGATGCTGCATTTCCAGTGACTGTTGTAATTTTACTTCCTGACTGCTGAGTATTGATGAATAATTTCCTGTATGTGTCTTCATTTTACTGCTGTAATTTTATTTACTGACTGCATTTGTCCATGAGTAATATCAGTTCTATCAAGCTGTTTGGCCATTTAAAATATGAAAAGAATGTGGTGAGAATGTATGATAATAATTCTTTTTAGTTCTGCTCTTAAACTAGAACATAACTTCATATTTTCAGATGTTTCTGATTTCTGTCCATATTTGGTTCTAAGTGAGTAAGTTTGTAACAGTTTAAAGTTCAATAGATCCATTTCCAGGATGCTTCAATATTTTTATATTTCATTCTTGTTTCGGTTTTGGATAGCATTCCATTATTTATTTGCTTTTTGGAACCTGAAAGCTGATGGGATTCTTTGGTTTATAATGCTAATCATTCGTAATACTCATCGATAAGTACATTAAGTAACCAATTATTTTATACTACTAGGATTTATTTTTTTGATGAATTTGTTTGGATCAGTAGCTTGTGTTTAGAAATAATTTTTGTTTTGTGTTTAGAAGAAATTGATTACATTTGGGGCTCTTACAGCTAAAATTTCAAATTGATTAATTGTTAAATTTCTTAATTTTGTGTTTTTGCTTGATGGAACAGATTTGTTTACTAGAGGAATTGATATTCAAGTAGTTAACGTTAGTTATCAATTCTGATTTCCCTAATAACTCAGAAACGTATTTGCACAGGGTATGTATAACAGATCTTTGATCTTGCTTATTGACTTATATATTGTTATTGCTATTTCATCATTGGTAATTTATTTTGCAGGTTAAATGATCAGCGATATTTGTGAAGCTTGGTTTAGCTGTTAGCCTGGTTACTTTTGAGGATCACTTCACTTTGTATGTATTAGTTATGTTCATTTCTTTTATACTAGATCATTAAGCTCTATGTGTTGATTTCTGCTACTGCTAATAGTATCTATTTGACTGTGATATATAGAATTGAACAAGAACTAGGAATAGAAATCAAGAAAATCCCTTCAAGATAGATTAAGCTATATATAAAGTCTTCTATGTTAGCTCCCCTTATTTTTCTGAATGATTTTTTGATGAAGTAAATTGAGTTGTTTTGTAGTCCTGGTAGGTTCTGATTATAGGGTGACTCATGCCAATTAACTACAGTAGATAAGAAAACTGATAAGAACACGCTCCATATGCCAGCTGCTACTTAACAGTGCAAAAATAGATGCCTAGCACTCTTTAACTGTGTCTGATGGCACATATAACATTCATCTATACATGTTTTTCCTAATGAAAAATGCAGTAAATTTTAGACTTGAAAGCTAGTTCAACTTGCTTGCTTTAGATCGTTTTAATGGTTTTCTTTCATTTTTAGATTTTGGAAAGGCTACATAACAATTGCAGTAAAATTAATGAACTCTTTCAAATCAGGTTTCCAGTAGACCTTATCACAGGATTCTGTTAAGCTTTGAACACATCAAGATTCTTGAAAGATTTCCTTGTTCTTGATTAATTCATTAAATTTGGTCTATCCTATTAATTCACTGTCTTTCTTAATTCTTTCTATCCTATTAATTTTACTTATTTTCCCTTAGAACCAAAATCAACATTCAAAAACATTTGTGGAGGATTCAAAGTTTGATTTGGCATAAAACAAGTGTCATGACTACGTAAGAAACTATTATCATCTCATAACACCTAATTTTGGTAACTTAATCATGAATTTAATGATTCTTATCGAAATATCAAATATTTATATGTTCTTATAGGAATTTAAATATCCCATCCAAGGATTGGATGAATTTATCAAGGTATAGCAAACCCTTTGTTGATGGTGTGGAATCATTCCTAGATTAGCTTACTCTTATGGAAATCCTCATGGAGAGGAAATTCAGTGTCCTTGTGCAAAATGTTGTAATATTCGATGGACTCGAAGGAATGTAGTCTATGATAATCTAATATGCTATGGATTTGTTAAAGGTTATACTAGATGGATCAATCATGGAGAATGGGATATCAATTTGAATGTTGAAGATGATATTGGATGCTCGCGTGATGATATTGATGGATTGTTGAATGATCAATTGAGATATGTTGCACAGGCAAAAGGAGCTTATAATGGTCCAGATGAAGATGCCAAGAAATACTATAACTTAGTTGAAGAGGCAACCCAAGAATTATATCATGGTTGTACAGGATTCTCTAAATTATCATTCACGCTTCGTTTATATTTGTTGAAGTGTCTACACGGATGGAGCAATGAATCATTCACTTCTCTTTTAGGGTAATTAAAAGAGGCGATGCCCGAGTTGAATATTCCTCCCTCTTACAATAAAACCAAGTCTATGGTTAAGAATCTCGGCCTTGATTATGATAAAATTGATGCATGTCCAAATGATTGCATGTTGTTTAGTAATGATCATAAGGATGATGAACTTTGTCATACTTGCGGAGCTTCACGATATATTAAAAATCCTGAATTTGATGGTGAGGTTGAGTCTTCTAATAAATCACATCGAGTTTCAGCAAAGACTTTGAGACACTTTCCATTAATTCCTAGACTCAAAAGGTTATTTATGTGCTCAAAGACGGAAGATTCGTTTAGGTGGCATGATGAGGAGCGTTCAAAAGATTGAAAGTTAAGGCATCCCGCTGATGGTCAAGCATGGATCGATTTTGATAGGTTGCATCCAGATTTCGCACTAGATTATCGCAATGTGATACTTGGATTAGCAAGTGATGGGTTCAATCAATTTCAAACCATGAGTATATCTCATCGCACATGGCAAGTTATGTTGATGACGTATAATCTGCCGCCTTGGATGTGCATGAAATCTTAATATTCTATACATTCTTTACTTATACCTGAGCCACAATCACCTGGAAATGACATTGATGTTTACTTACAGCCATTGATAGATTAGTTAAAATTGTTGTGGAATTCTGGGGTTGAAACATATGATGCTTCAAGAAATCAAAGTTTTCAAATGCGAGAAGCTCTTATGTTGACAATCAGTGACTTTCCTGCATATGCTATGATGTCTGGATGGAGTACAAAAGGAAAGTTTGCTTGCCCTTGTTGTAACTATAACACTAATTCTCACTATCTTAAGCATAGTCGGAAAATGTGTTATATGGATCATCGTGTTTTTCTACCCATGGATCATCCATGGAGCGCTAACAAAAGATCGTTCAATGGAAAAACAGAATTCAGGCCTCCTCCACGTTTATTAAAGGGAACTGATGTGCTTCATAACTTACAAGATTTTGAAAATGTGTTTGGAAAGAAGATAAAGAGATCAAATGATGGCCCATGGAAAAAAAGGTCAATTTTTTTTAATTACCTTACTGGCAGCACAACTTGTTACGCCATAACCTTGATGTAATGCACATAGAGAAGAATATAGTTGATATCATTCTTGGAACTCTTTGGGATATTCTTGGCAAAACAAAGGATCATGCAAAATCCCGATATGATTTGAAAGAGATTGGAATTAGAAAGAATCTTCATCCAAAAGATGCTGGAGATGATAAGAGAACAAAGTTTGCAAAACCTTGCTTCTAAATGACAAATGGAGAGAAATCAGTTTTTTGTGGAGTTTTAAAGACAGCCAAGTTACGTGATGGCATTGCCTCTAATATATCTATATGTGTGCCACTGGATGAAAGGAAATTGTCTGGTTATAAGACCAATGATGCTCATTTCATGTTACATTACTTGCTTCCAATACCCATTAAAAGCATCCTTCCAGATCATGTGGCTATTGCTTTGATTCGTTTATGCTCTTTTTTCCAGCGTTTGTGTCAAAAAGTTATCACATTGGAGGAATTAGATTGCTTAGAAGTAGAGATAGGGAAAACAATAAATCAGTTGGAACGAATTTTTCCTCCGTCAATTTTTTGATATAATGATTCATCTGCATATACATTTGGAGAATGAAGTGATATTAGGTGGTCCAGTTTAGAACCGATGGATGTATTCCAATGAAACAGAAATGGGTACATTTAAATCATATATCCACAACAGACGTTATCCAGAAGGTTGCATAGCAGAGGCACGTGTGGGAATAGACTGTATGAATTTATTTTCAAGATATCTGAATGGGGCTGTACAAACAAGATTTAATAGAAGAACCCGAAATAATGTTGAATGTGACCCAACTGATGCAGAAATAGTAAGTTTGTTTCCTATTAAGGGATGTCCTATAGGAGAAAAGAAAACTGATCCATTTGTTTTCGACAACAAATCACTAAGTGAGGCATATGCATACTTATTGGGAAATTGTGATGAGATTCAATAATATATAAGGTACTTTACTTTAATATAGTATTTCTATTTGTATTATAAAGTTTTAACAGATTTAGTTTATTTATTATTTTAACAAAAAAATACATGTTGTGTAGAGAGCATATGCAAGAGGTTAATAATCATCCGTGAAGATCTAAATGGAACAAGGCCAAGGATCATTGTCAAAACTTCTCTCAATGGTTTGAAACTCGTGCTTTGCAAGAGGATGTGCCTGATTTGATAAAACAATTGTCTAGAGGACCTAATGTTGTTGCTAAAAGATACTTTGGGTATCTCATCAATGGATATAGATTCCATATTAGGCAGCGTGATGCAAAACGCAAAACACAAAATTGTGGTGTTACAGTTGTTGCCTCAACTACGAGCTTTGCAAGCTCAAAGGATAAGAACCCGATTGCTGTCGATTTACTTATTATGGTAGAATAGTTGATATATTTGAGTTAGACTATTATAGTCATTTTAAGGTTGTCCTCTTTAAGTGTGATTGGTATAAGGTTGAGACAGATATGTATGGCCTAACTTATGTCTATTTTAACAAGATATGCTCTCTGGAAGAGCCTTTTGTGCTTGCATTTCAAGTACATCAATGTTTCTATGTGCAAGATCTATATGATCAAGATAGACATTATGTTATGAAGATTGTTCCAAGAGACTTGTTTAACATGAGTGATGAATTATAATCTGATCTCCCACAAAATTATGAAAATGAGTTGTCTGAACACTTGACGGGACCATCCATACCGGAAGATGATGGTGAAGTTCCCTTAGTAAGGACTGATATACCAGAAACTGTTATTGATGTGCCTTCTGAGGAATTTGGTACTCAACAACTTGAGGTCCAGTATGAAAAGGAGTTTGAAGATGAGTCTGAAGAAGAGTTTGAAGATGAATCTGAAGAAGAGTGTGAAGACGAGTCTGAAAATGAGTATGAACACAATTCTGAAGATGAGTCTGATGAGTCTGAAGACGAGTTTGAAGATGACAATACACCATGAGTATTCTTATTTTTATGATGAACATATAGTGCTAACTCACTTTTTTTTTTTTTGTAATTTAACATTTTTTGTACAAACACCTTAAGATGTCTATGTATAATGTTGGATTTGTTTATGTGTTTGGTTGTTATTGGTCGATAATTTATGTTGGCTTCTTTAATTTATGTAATTATTGTTTTGTTGATGAAGCTGTACTTCTAGCTTACTTTTTTATTTGACTTTATGTTGGCACAACTTGTATAACTAAGGTTAGTAATATCTGGAGTATGCATGTTACATTTATCAAATTACATTCTGATTAGTAAATATGAATTGTTGTTGTCATCTAAATTCTTAATTTTTTCCTATTACTATTAGGCATTGGACATTACAGGCAGTGAAGGCAACACAGTGAAATCAGTCCTCCTTATTTACTACTCCCTTAATTTTCTGGAAGCTAAAGATTGGTTCACAATTCGTTCTAATTAGAACAGCGAAATCAGTCCTCTTCTATTTGCAGGTTTGCTTTTTCTATTTAACAATAATTGTTTTGTAGGTTAAGTTACTGTTGGGTAAGAAAATAAAGATATCAAAAGAAGGCAGAAATAATGAGTCAATCAGCAGCACTAAAGAAAAAGGGTTTGAATCCGAACAAAGCTCAAAGCCCATTGACGAATCTGAACTTTGATATGCAATATCGATCAAGTACTGAATTGGCTAACCAGTTCAAGATTAAGAGAGAACAACATGATAACGAACACAATGATAAATCTAAGAAAGAGCATGTACCAATAGCGCATAAAAGAAAGAATTCTAAGGATTTAATTCTACAAACTAAGAAGAGATTATTTCAATCTAGAGAGTCCATTCAAGAGAAAAGAATTAAACTTCCTATGCAAAACTTTAGGTTCCAAATGTCTTCAAAGTAAGGTGTTACTGATTCAATGTATGTGACTGGGGAAACATTTGGTAATTAGGAGGTACAACATGGTATTCAAGATAAATTAAACTTAAAACAGGTGAAGAGGAAGTCTGTCATACCGGCCACAAGTCTTGATCAGTTTCTAGCAAAACAACGGCTACAGAAAGAACATGATATTAATGATCTACCAAACTGCAAAAATAAAGAGGAAGTCGATCATACCAGCTACTAGTCTTTAACAGTTTCCAAAAAAACAATCGATACACATAGGCAATGAAACAAAAACAGATAACCATACAGTAGACGAATATCTTGTGAGTCAACAAGAAATCAACAGGGATGAGTGTGCTATAGACGAGGAAATTGGCATTGAATGTAGTAAGGAAGGTATGTTCAAGCGTTATAAGATTTATTACTTATATAAAAGACATTTGTTATTTACTTACTGTTTCATAAATCAAGAATTATTAGAGGCGAAAAAAGTCCGAGGAAAAACAACATGTAAAGATATTCACGCAAGAAATTTGGAAGAAAGAAAGAAGGTGACATTTGATAAAGGACAAGCAGTGGGACCAACTGGTAAGATAGTGTCCGAATTCACCAACTTTATAGGAAAAATTTAAAGGAATCCTAGGTTCATCAACTTGATGTACACTAGTTGGCATGCGATGCCAGAAGATACTAAAAAGCGCATTTGGGAATATATCAATGTAAGAACAATTAATTTTTAAATTGCATATTTATTGTTTGTTTTTACAGATTGAAGCTAACTATATTTTATTTTACATAGTCCAAATTCATAATTCCAATAGAAGGAAAAGCGTGGGTGATGACTGGCTTTCGTGATGCTTGGAAGCGATAAAAGCAAAAAATCAAAGAGAGATTTTTTGATAAAAATAGTACCATTGAGGACATACTAGCAAAACGTCCCAGTGACATTGCAGAAGATGAATTTCGTCAATTGATCGAGTATTGGAAAGATCGAACTGTTCAAGTAAGGCTAAAATAGTACATTTCTATTGTTAAACTTATTTTGGATTATATCGATTCTATTTTTGTATTTTTTATTAATTCAAACATCTCTTTTTATATAATTATAGATCATGTGTGAGATGAATTCTCAAAACAGGAAAAAGCGAAAATGGAGGCATCGAATGGGACCTATTAGTTTTGCAAGAGTACGCGTGGCATTGGTAATACTTAGTATTTTCGGCCATATACATCTAATCCATTTGTATTCCTCCAATAGATTCATTATTCCTCCAATAGATTCATACGTCTTTAAATATCTTTTTATATAATTTGTAGCGTGCAACCAAAGAAAACAATGAGGAACCATCAAATTTTTAAATGTTTACTGCAACTCGTACAATAACAGGAAAGGAACTTCAGGCCGATACTCAAATTGCAATAGTAAGTTTTTTAAAGTGTATTAATGATGAATTCAATTCAGGTTTAAAAAAATTTACATTGTTTGGAGGGTGATAATTTATTTTAATATGCTTGAAGGGATGTCAATTGAAGTTAACTTAATGAAACATAAAATCATTTAAGCTAGAGAGAAATTAGAAGTACTTGCATATAATATAAATATCAATTTTATTCAATAGGCTGAACTTCACAATCGCCCAAATTCCCGGGAAACTTCAGATGATGCTGTTACGGCAGTGTTTGGTAAGGAGCAGCCTGGTTGACTTAGGTGCTATGGTAGATCAGTGACAGGAAGTTCTTTAAAGAAATATTAGGAATATAGCAAGCAAAAAAAAAACATGTTAATGAAATCACTTCTATGAAAGAAGAAATGAATGAAATGAGAGAGGAAGTAAGAGAAGAAATGAGAGAAGAAATGCAACATTTTTTTAGTCAATTGCTTCAAAACAACCATGGATTGAATGTTAGAGGTATGCAAGGGTTTTTTTTTATCTAACATTGCTTCACCTATTTATGCGGGTAGTGCACAAACTGTAAAAGGCCAAAATCCTCTACAATTTTCTGGGTCAACTCATGATCCGATTCTTCAAAAGGTATTTAGTACTTTTTCAAATTAGTCCTCTCTGTTTCTCAGAAAGTCTTCTTGTTTGTAATTGTTATTAATTAACTTCATGTTTGAATCATTCAAGGTAGCTTGAAATATGTTCTAGTCTGATAGGGATCCTCCAATGATGTGAAATTCGCGTCGAAGTTGAAAAAGAGGTCTTTCCAGGCTGTAGAGGTATGTGATTAGTTGACAGCTATCAAGTTATATCCCAGTGAATTAGGTTCCTCTCTGGATACCTGGAATAAGTGAATTAACTTGCATATATGAAGATCTCAATTAAAATTTAGTTACTTTTTGCCTCGCTCTAATGAGTATGAACTAACTCTGAACTTGTTACATATTCTCGATATGGTTTTGAATATTATTGAATGGTGGCATAACACTCTAAACACGACTGAGTTTTCTTTCTTTAGTTATTGATAGTGGCTTTGGTTTGAATTGAGCTAAGGTTTTGTTTCTCTTGACCACTGTTCATCTTGCTTGTTTGGTATAGTTGAAGTGTAGTTTTGCTATGTTAGACTTAGTTTCCATGTTGCCTCGCTCGGATGAGTATGAAGTAACTCTGAACTTGTTACATATTCTCGATATGTTTTTGAATATTATTGAATGGTGGCGAAACACTCTAAATACGACTGAGGTTTCTTTCTTTAGTTATTGTTAGTGGCTTTGGTTTGAATTGAGTTAAGGCTTTGTTTCTCTTCAGCACTGTTCATCTTGCTTGTTTGGTATGGTTGAAGTGTAGTTTTGCTATGTCAGATCTAGTTTCCTTGTTTGATCGTGTGGACCATATTAACTACACAAAGAAACTAATTTAATTTTCTTTAATTTTTGTTGCTGTTGTGATCTACAATCTGGACTTTTCTCTCTTTAGTTGTTGTTAATGTATTTGGTTTAAATTGAGCTAAGGTTTTGCTTCTTTTGTTTCAGTGTTTTTTTTTACATTTGTATAGAACATTACAAAATGCTATTGGTCTGTACTAGCTTGCAAACTGGTCTGTCTAAACCTCTCTGCAAATAAACTTTCGCATGGTGTGGAATCTGCAATCTGAAGATTTGTTGTTAATGTTTTCTGTAACTGCTGCTGTAATCTGTAGAATATCCATGTTATTACCATAACTGGTGCTGCAATCTGTAACTTTTGTTAGTGTTTTCACTGTCTTTTGTGCTTCTATATATAAATATTTCTGTCAGTAAAGTCTATTTTCTTTCTTATTATATAGAATATCCATGTTATTACAATAACTTTTGACATCCTAGTAGACGCATGCTTCCATAACTACAAACAAATAAACAAATAATTATAGGAGAATTTAATTGTTTGTGTCTCCTCATTAATTCCTTTTTTTTAGTATTCGTGTTAGTTTGCGTGCATCATGGTTATTGTATATCACCAAATATTTTATATTGTTTCTTATGAAGTTTGAACCCTATTGCAATTATTTATTGTTGTTGAACTCATTTGGAATTCTAGACACCTAAGGGAAGATCATCTACTTTGAACATCAAAAGACAAGTAGGCATCTACTTTGAACATCAAAAGATGCAATCTAATTTTCTGTAACTGTTGCATGTCTTGGATCTCTATATTGTTGCAATTTGAACTTCTTACCTCTTCTATATAACTGCCAATATCTTATTTGTGTAGGGAAATGGAGGTGATCAAATTTGAAGTGGATGATGAAGAGTTTTTGAACTATTGTAAAAGTTTAAATACATATTTGATTTATTGTGTACACATTTAGAATATTGATGTATAAGTATGGGTATGTGGACACAACACATACTATCTTTTGAAGTACTTTATGGGAAATCTATAAATTTGAATTACTTATTAGCGCTAGAGATTATTTATTGCAATATAATATTTAAGTAATTTAATTAGAACTTGTGGCATAAGACTGTAAATTGTGTATGCACTTGAAAAAGGACAACACTTCAAAGTGTTGTCATACATTACATAGAAAAGGCAACACTTGATAAGTGTGGGCAATATAGTAGCAAAGGCCACACTTCAAAGTGTAGCTGATAAGGCAACACTTTTAAATGTAGCAGCAAAAGCGTGGCTTGTTTCCTTATAGGCTACGCTTGAAAGTGTAGCTGATAACGCAACACTTTTAAGCGTAGCTACAAAGTGTGGCCTTTTTGAATTTGAGGCTACGCTTAAAAGTGTTACTCACATGGCAACACTTCTAAGTGTAGGTACAAAGCGTGGCCTATTTCCATTTTGTCTACGCTTTTAAGCGTAGCTGATAAGGCTACACTTTTAGCGTCACCTAAACTCTAAGGTTTCGCTGCTTTCGGCCACAGCTGAAAAAGTGTGGCTTAAAGTCAAAAAAGTGTGGCCTGTTATCAAAGGCCACACTTTTTCATAGTTTAGGCCACACTTCTCTAGGGTGGTTGGAGACATAAAATGTTGTAGTGTCAACTTAATATTTATGAGTCAATTATGTCAAATTTCAACTTTACAACATACTGTATATAATATTATGAATACATACGATATCAAAATGCCAAACATGACTCATAACAAGAAAATTTTCAATTTTAAGTTCAACTGCACAATTTTTCGGTGTAATTCACTGTAAAGATATCAAAAGTGCACTTCTTGCAAAACTCTACTAAAAATCAAAGCTACTTCAATTTTAGTCATTATTTTCGTTATTATTAAGAACTACTAACCTTAGTACGCGACTTCATGTCAGTCTTGGCTTCTAATGTTGCACCCTCAACTAGGTGATAATTCCATAACTCCTATACGGAAGTCACCTCTTTATTTCTTAACTTCTTGACTTGTCTATCATGAATTTGAACTGCAACTTCCTCATAGGAGAAATTATCCTTCACACCAAGGCCCTCAATAGGAGGAATAGAATCGGGATTAGCGATACACTCCTTAAGCATGGAAACAGTTGAAACCGAATGAACCTAAGCGAATTAACTAGGAAGTTTCAATTCATAGGCAACTTTACGAACCCTTTGCAAGTTATCATAGGGACCCACATAACGGGGACTAAACTTCCCTTTCATGCAAAATCTAACCACCCCTTTCATAGGCGAAATTTTCAAATACACTTTATCACCTTCTTCAAACTCCAAATCCCTTCTCCTATGATCGACATAAGACTTTTGCCGACCATAGGCTGTTTGCAACAAATTTCTTATGATATTATCTTTCTCAAAGGTCTTAAAATCAAATCAAGACCACAAAGCGAAGGATAACCCACCTCGAACCATCCATAGGAGACCTATACATCCTCCAAAACAAGGCTTTATAGGGAGCAATGGAGATTGATAAATGAAAACTATTATTATAAGAAAACTCCACCAAAGGCAAATTCTTATCCGAATTTCCCTTAAAATCAATAATACAAGCCCTAAGCATATCCCAAAGAGTTTGAATAAAACGCTCCGCTTGACCATCCGTTTGGGAATGAAAAGCAATACTTAAATCCAAAATATAGATATTAATTGTGCACCCCGATCCAATAATGATGGATAGTAGAATTTAATAGAGACACACAATCTCATCTCTAAAGATCCTAGCATAAAATTCCGCCGAATAAGTAGACTTGACATGAATAAAATGAGCGGACTTGGTCAATCTATCAACAACCACCCATATAGAGTCATATTTCCTTTGAGTCCGAGGCAAACCTACTACAATATCCATATTGTGCCTTCCCACTTCCAAGTAGGAACTTGGATTTCTTGTAGTAGGACACCCGAGTTTTGATGTTCGACTTTCACTTGTTGGTAATTTGACACTTATCAACAAACACCTCTATGGCCTTTTTCAAACCTTCCAACCAAAATACTTCCATGAGGTGATGGTACATTTTTGTCTTACCCGGATGAATGAAGTAGCGAGACCCATGGGCTTCCTCAAGGATCGGGTTCCTCAACCCATCTACATTGGGAACACACAATATTCCTTGGTACCTCAAAACACAATCCCCCCTAATTAGAATGACTCATTAAGCTTAACCAAGAAACTATTCCTTCAACACCATTAACAGTTTATCAAGATGTTTTGTAGAGACTTCACCTCAACCATCAAGGATGACTCAGAGTTATAATGGACCATAAAACTACTATTCGAAGAATCTTCCAACTTCACACCCAACATAGACAACCTATTACATCATTCACTAAGTGTTTCTTGGCTTCATCTATGTGACACACACTACCCATAGTTATAGGACTTAGAGAATCCGTGACCATATTGGCCTTGCCGGGGTGATAGAGAACACTCATTTCATAATCGTTTAATAATTCTAACCACCTTCTTCGTTGGAGATTCCACACATTTTGGGTATACACATATTGGACACTCTTATGGTCAGTATAAACATCAACATTGACACCATACAAGTAATGCCTACATATTTTCAATGAAAATACCACTACTGTTAAATAAAGGTCATGAGCTTGATAGTTTCTCTCATGTTGATTAATTTGCCTAGAAGAATAGGCTATTACCTTCCCATATTGTATAAGCTTCAACCCCAAACCCACTCTGGATTCATTACAATACATAACAAAACCCTTTGTCCCCTCCGATAAAGTAAACACCGGAGTGGAAGTAAGCCTATCCTTCAGTATTAGGAAGATTCATTCACATGCCTACGACCACTCAAATTTCTTATACTTTTTGTCAAAGTAGTCAAGGGAGATGCAATGGACGCAAAACCATTCATGAACCTCCGGTAATAAGATGCTAAACCCAACAAACTCCTAATGTCGGTTGTAATTAATGGTCTAGGACAATTTTTCACCGCCTTCATTTTCCTTGGATCGACCTCAACTCCCTCAATAGACATGATATGACCAAGAAATGTCACCGACCTCAATTACAACTCACATTTTCTATACTTGGCAAATAGTTGAATCTCGTTAAGAACTTGCAACACCAATCTCAAATGGTTCATGTTATCACCCTCATTTTTCAAATATACCAAGATGTCGTCAATGAAAACAATAAAAAATGAATCTAGGTGACTTCAAAACACCCTATTCATTAGGTCCATAAACGCTGCCGGAGCATTAGTTAGACCAAAGAACATTACTAAGAACTCATTGTGACCATATCTAGTCCGAAATGTCGTCTTTTGTATATCCTCACCTCTCACCCTAAGATGGTGATACCCTAATTTCAAGTCAATCTTAAAAAGGTAGCTAGCCCCGAGGAGTTGATCAAACAAGTCATCAATCCGAGGGAGAGGATAATTGTTCTTAATAGCTACTTTATTGAGTTTGTAGTAATCAATACACATCATTAAGGACCCATCGATCTTCTTCACAGACAATACCGGAGCACTCCATGGAGAAATATTAGGTCTAATGAAGACTTTTTCTAGAAATCTTTGAGTTGAGCCTTCAACTCTTTCAATTCAGCCGGAGTCATCCGGTAATAAGTTGATACCAAAATCAATTTTCTGTTCAGGAGGAATACCGGGAAGATTATTATGAAAGACCTTTGAGAATTCACTCACTACGGGGACCGACTCAATGAGAGGAATTTCAGAGTCTAAATATTGGACTCTTACACTATGGTATAGAAAAACTTTAGAGATAATTGTACATGCTTTCAAACAATAGATAATACGAACTCTAGGAATAGAATCCCCACCTTGCACTCTAAAATGGTCTCATCTATAAAGTTAAACTTCAGTACCCTTGTTCTACAATCAATAGAGGCAAAGCTAGAATACAATCAATCCATACCCAAAATGATATCAAAATCAAGCATATCAAGTTCTACTAATCCAACATAAGAAACTCTATTAGGTAACATTATAGGACAATTTATATGCACCTTTTTTGCAACAACTGACTCACCCACCGGATTAGACACTATAAAAGGTTCATGTAAAATATCGGGCAAAATGTCAAACTTTTTAGCTACTAGAGGAGTAACAAATAATAAAGTAGCACCGGGATCAAGTAAGGCATAAACATCAATAGAGTAGACTTTCAACATACAGGTCACCATGTTGGGAGAAGTCTCTTGCTCAATCCTAGAGCGAAGAGCATAGAAGCGGTTCTTGTTTTGAGCCTCATTTGAACAACTTGATTGAGATTGACCACTACAATTGTCTTGACCCGTCACATTAGGGAAATCTATAACCTTGTTACCACTTTTTGCACAACCAAACCAATTGTCCATTCCCTTAGGACAATCACCTTAGTGCTTCTTGCTACACTTTCCACAAGTTGGCTTGTTGGTTGGTGAACTATCATTTCTTCACTTCCTAGGCTTAGGGTTGGACACTATATCACCACTAGCCTTATGAAACTTGAAAGGAACTTGATTAGAAACCTGCTTCTTAAATCTAGGCTTGTCTTGTATCTCAAACCCATTCTTTGAATAACCACCATCAAAAGACCTTGCCCTCTTATCAACCCTACTCTTCCTCTTAGCCCATGCCTCCTCCACATGTTGGGCATGTGCTATAAGATGGAAAATATTCATGTTGTCATGTAGTATAGCCGAATAACACTTTTCTTACTAATTATCTGACACCCCTATCACAAAGCGACTAATTTCATCTCTAGGATCATAAACCATATAAGTGGCATATTTTGACAATTTAGTGAATTTCAATCAGTATTCATGCACACTCATACCTCCTTGGCACAAGTTGATGTACTCCACAACTTTAGCTTTGTTTTTCTTCATAGGTAAGAACAGATCAAGAAAAACCTTTTTGAACACCTCCCAAGTCACCGATCTACCCCTTAACGACCTATTATCCATCCACTTGACATACCATGCTTGCGTCACATCCTAGAGTTGATAAGTGTCTAGCTGGACCTTCTCACTAGTAGAAAACCCCATAGCATATATGATCTTTTAGATAACATCTATGAAAACTTGAGGTCTTCGTCAAATTTGGACCCATAGAGAGTTGGAGGATTCATCCGAGTGATCCTTGAATGAAACGCCATGGTAGCAACTGGTTGATGTGCTAGGGGTACAACCTCCCAATTATCTTGGGACGTCATGGCTTTGTCATGAGTAGTGGCGGCTTTTTCTTGGGTAGTATTGGCTAGAGACATTTGGAAGAGAGTGGCCCTTATATTCTCATCCGTCAAAAAAGGAGGATTCACCGGTGCTTTGTCATCATTCACATCTTTCTCAAGAGGACGAACTTGATCACCATGGGGAGGATCTCCCGCATTGGAAATCTCTTGTTTAAGTCTTCGTTCCACATTCCTTTGAATATTCATTGCCTATAACAACAATAAAAATATTAGATGCAAAAGCACACAATAAGTATACTCTAGTGGCACAATATTGGATTTCCAACCTGGGAGAGTTACCTAAGCATCACATAGATTCCTATTCATAAGTGTGGTGCGCTTACTAATTATGAATAAGAACCTCCATAGACGTGGTTGAGAGAGAGATCAACTTAAAGATATTCAACCTCATGCTCTAATACAAAGTTGGTCACATCTTGGTTTGCCCCCTAGACGTAACCGGCGTCATCATCCTCTTTGAGGACTAAGACTAGCCTCTTATTTTACATCATTACATTCATAGGTCAAAAACGTGAAAAATTTAAAACTTTTTATTACTTGTACTTGGAGGATTACATAGACTTCTATATATATATATATATATATATATATATATATATATATATATATATATATATATAGATATAGAGAGAGAGAGAGAGAGAGAGAGAGAGTATACATAGAGCCTCTTATTTTACATCATTACATTCATAGGTCAAAAACGTGAAAAATTTAAAACTTTTTATTACTTGTACTTGGAGGATTACATAGACTTCTATATATATATATATATATATATATATATATAGAGAGAGAGAGAGAGAGAGAGTATACATAGAGCCTCTTATTTTACATCCTTACATTCATAGGTCCAAAACGTGAAAAATTTAAAACTTTTTATTACTTGTACTTGGGTGATTACATATAGTTCTACATATATATATATATATATATATATATATATATATATATATATATATATATATATATATATATATATATATATATATATATATATATATATATATATATATATGTATAGAGAGAGAGAGAGAGAGAGTATACATAGAACCTTCGTATAGGAAGATTATTTAGTCTTCCACTTTTATTGCACATAAGTATGTAAAAGATAACATAGTCATAATAATCATACTAGTTGTGTCTTCTCATAAGCATTTAATAAGAGTGTAAGAACTTGGACATAACCCATACATTAACGATAGAATGCCTCACATGGGCTATAAAATGTTTCATACTAAATAGAAAGAAAGAACCATAAAAGTCTTTAACTAAAAACAACTCCATAAACTAGATAGCGGCATCGCACTAGGAAATTGAGGACCTACCCTACATAGATGATCAAGACATCCATGTTTTCTTCAATGTCGTCTCCAAAAGCCATTCAATGACTAGAACATAAAATGTTTGGGAAAAGGAACAAATGGGATTAATATACCACTTGTACTAAGTATGATACCATATGCACATATATATGAAAACATGCTAAGAAACAGGGACATTTCATTAAAGTATGCACTTTTCATTTAAAACCTTTATGAACATTCAACAGGACCATATCAACCAATAAGTCATGTTCATTTAGCCATAGGCATATATATCACAACAACAACAACATTAAGTTTAGTCAAGTCATTCATGCATATCATATAATTGAATACATATTCAACAAACTCCATCATCAAGTCATATTAGCAACATACATGTATAATAGTACATCTCAACATAACAAAAGCAAGACCGTTAACTATGAACCCTTATCGAGTAAACAAGTGAAATGACCAAGTAAATCCCCTTAACCTCACCTGGTCAAGTAACCCAACAAGTGTCATGACCAATATCCTACTTTACATAAAATAGCATTTGAAGTGTACCAATCATCTTACTTTAACAATGTAAACCGACACGTATTTATAAGTGACACTGTAACATTCCAGAAAAATATACCCATCTAATGAAGGACCTATAAAGTTTTAAAAATAGGCATTGGGGGTAAATAGGTATCCCAATGCCCAATATTTATAAATATTGGGCATATAAGAATATTATGAGCATAGCAAAAAATATTGGCTTGAAAGGGTGTTAGCAAATTTTCTAACATTAATGAGCTTGTTTAAAAAATGTACCTGCAATAAAGACCCTAATCTAAAAAAAATGATTCATCAAAATACAAAAAAGGTATGAGATATCCAAGTGTCAAGCCGAGATACCATAGCACATGATCAATTAAACTGATCATGTTGATTAAGTTGTGCCTAAGGACATAGTGAGGATCCTTGGGAATATAAGTAAACATTCCCAAATGAACAATAAATAATATTTAGTTAGCAAAGTACAAGCAACCCATGTGAAAGCACATGGGGAGAAAAGGCCAAGAGGGGACCACCATAATCGAATTTAGTTAGGGTAGTTAACGGGGCAGGCGTGGACATGGGTTCACCCATATGGGTCCTAGATCTCCAACTAATTCTAGAATCTAAAATACTTTTATTAATAGATAACTAACCTAGGACCAAACTAAATAAACTAATTAGTGCACCCGACAACGTAAGACTTAACTGGGTGACACTAACCTAGTAACTAGTTAAAGAGACAACCTATTACCTAACCTAGGATGGTCTAAAAGGTAGATTATGTTCCTAACAACTTAGGTATACATTAATAATTACCCTAGGTTACTAAATTAATTAATTTATAAACATAATTAATTAAATTAAATGGACAAAACCAAAATCACAAAGCAATTTCAGATTTCGGTTAAGACAAGCAAAAGAAAACCTAGTACCTAACCTAGGATTGTCCAAAATGTTGGTTATGGTCCTTAAAACTTAGGGATACATTATTAATTACCCTAGGTTACGTAATAAACTAATTATAATTAGAATTAATTACTTTTAATGGACAAAACAGAAATCAGAAAGCAATGTCCAGATTTTTGTTAAGACAAGGAAAAGGCAACATATTACCTAACCTAGGATGGTCTAAAGGGTTATTTATCGTTAAAAAGACTTAAGGGTACTTTAGTTATTACCCTAGGTCACCTAATTAATTAAATTAGTAATTTAATTAATTAATTTTAATAGTAAAAACGAAATCCTTACACTAACCTAGTACAACTCAAGAAACATCCTAGTATTAACCTATGATGGTCCAAAAGGGTTAATATGGTTCCAATGACTTAGGTGTACTTTATTAATAACCCTAGGTCCATTAATTAATTAAATTATCCATTTAATTAATTAATTGAAAGTTTCAAAACTAAATTCTTACGAAAAATTTCAGATTTGACTGAGTGTTGTGTTTTTGTAGTTCAAGTAAATCTAGGAGGGGATTTTTTTAGTAATTAGTTAATTAATATATTAAATAAACTTATTAAAAATTATTTGAATCAGTCAATACCAGTTCCTAATACTTAGATTTACTTTCAAACACTAAGAATTTCCCAACGCAAATCAGAAAACAACGAACGAAAGAAAAAGGCAGAAAGTTTATCGATTTCTCTAGGGTGATTTCAAGGTTCCTTCAAGGTTTTGTTCAAGGAGGTATTTGTAATTTAATTTATAAATAAGGTATGGGTTTCTCTTCTTCACTTCATTCTTTAATATAAATTTCTTTCAAATGATTCAAAGATTTTGAAAACTATGGTTGTTCCCGTATTCTCGTCGAACTCCCTTGTCCCTAGTATCCTTTTCGATTCAATGATGAATAGGTTAGAAACCATGTTGTTGGTATGTGTTGCTGCATGTTATTAACATGTATTTTTCTTAAATTATTAATATTGATTGAACATATGAACTTGTAGTCGTGTCAAAGTTAATATTATAATGTAAATTAAGAACCGATGATATGCTAAGTTACGTCCGTGATGTGTTAAGTCATTTATGTGTTTTTGATGAATGTTGACTTGCTGTTATTTTATGTTATGAAGATGCTAAGTTCAACGATTATTAATATGATTCTTTCAAGAGGTTTAAAAACGTTATCGCTAAAAGCCATAAACTAAGATTGGCTTAAAAGACATCTATGAAATCACATCTTGAATGAATTGCCTATCTTATGCCATCAAATTGGATAACACTACTTTATCATAAAGGATGCATGAATATCGCTATGAGTTTATGTAAATGACTAAAAGATTGGCTAATGGTTCATACATATTCAATTTTGAACATATGTAAAATTGGCTTATGCCAACAAAAATGTTTATGTAGTTAATATTCAAATGTTGAGGCCAATACTAATCATACGCCAATCTTATGTAGTTAGAGTATCAAGTGATATTATAAGCACTTATAAAGTAATTCAATGAATCCATTACCAAGGGCATATCATTCATTTGGACGACTCCAAACATGCTCTAAGAGAATGTACTATGAACATGTGTAACTTATTGAAAGAAGTGCTCATCCTCCATAAACGATGAAATGAAGCTACTACACTAAAGTAAGGAAGTAACGTTAGTTATAACATAATTAAAGGGGTCTAGATTAAGTAAGTGACAAGAATGGGGTGTTAATGGAAGTTATAAAAGTCTTTCTTACACATATGATACTATATTAAAAAGAATATTCACGAATGAAGGTGTTAGAATATGTGAGACTAGTCTCATAAACACCTAAGGATGATATGTAAGAACAATTCACATTTCATCAATGTAAAGTAAGGATGATAAGTAAGGACAATTAATGTTTCATCAATGTAAAGTGAGGATGAAAAGTCATTAAAAGAGTAAGTAAATCTCAATCTAGTAGAAAGATTCCATAATGCTAGAGTCAACTCTAAAAGATAAAGAAGATAATGAAAGTGAGCACAGCATCGATAGACTAGTTATGAGCATGTGCTTTCATGTTTAAATCACATGAAACGAGGCTACCACCTTGGTGGAAAACTAGTCTCTTTAAGTCCTTACTTTGAACTATGTCTAGCCTAAATAGGAACTAGCCAATGGCCTAGCCTAAATAGGAACCATCCAGAGAGAGCTACGTATGTTTCGGTTTCACTTTGGCCAGTGATTCCACCTCTTTTTGGTGTTGGAAGACACCAAATTTCATGTTTATATCACATGATCTATGTCGGTTAATGCTCCCAACATGTTCTTGGTTCACTACAGACGCGAGCCACTCCTTTTTGGTGTGGAGTGAACACTTGATATGGATTCGCCTTACCTGGGAATCACCCATTTTCGGTGTGGGGCAGAAACTAGATTTCATGAAAAGCTCACATGATCTAGATTAATTTTAATCGTTGAATTACCTCTTTTCGGTGTTGGAAATATTCATGTTAGCTCGCATGATCTTACTTGTAAAGATGTCTTTATGAAATCAAGAAAGAATGATTATGGAACGTATGTTAAAATTGAGCTATGAAGAAGATCTTAAGAACGTCAATTGCCAATATCAAACTAATGAAATTTCACCAAATAATGGGCAAAGCCAAATCAGATTGACTTATAATGACTTCTGATATTATGACAATAAAGAGAAGTAGAAACATAATGATAACTAAAAACCTCATAACTTCCCTAACATGAAAGTAATGAAACAGATAGCATGGCAAATATATAGTGGCTTATGAAAGATCAATGAATACATATAGTAAATAATGACTCATTGTAAGGTAGTGAAATATTTCCTCAGTCCTTAGATTACTTACTTGATTCATTATGGCTATGGGACTAAAATGAATCATTGCACTTGTAAGTAAAACATAGGATCAAAGGAATTATTGAACCACAGAAGAAGAAGAAGAAAAAGACTGAAAAATAAACTAAGGCTAGTGCCAATATTGGAGTACGAGTAGATGCCTCAAGGTATATAAACAGGCTTAGTAACCAATTAATGGGCGTAGCCAATAAACATTTGCTTCTAAATACATTCATACCTAATTCAAGAGTGAAATATTTAAATTCAAAGTAAGGTAGCAAATAATGGAGCATGGATTATAAACCAACTAAAGAATGGGCATAGACAATAAATATTGGCAAATATATATATATATATATATATATATATATATATATATATATATATATATATATATATATATATATATATATATATATATATATATATAATCATACCCAATGGAAATAGAAATGAAGAATCTAAAGTATCACATTCGTGTTGTGAGTTGCTTACTTGATTCATTGTAGGTATGGGACTACAATAAATCATTTCAGTTGTAAGTGAAACATATGATTAAAGGAGATCATTGAAATACATAACAAGAAGAAGAAAAAGACTGAAGAAAAACTATGTCTAGAAAAATAGGGCTCTCGGGTTTGGACTATAAAATTTCCAAATCTTTGCTCGAATTGTTCTAAATTTATGCTAATGATTCTATGGTATTCCAATCATATAGAAAATGAGTTGTGTTCTTTTAATTCATTAAAATACATCATAATAATACCACAATTCAAAACTTATTATTTAGGAAGGTTTAGTGACTACACTTTCCAAAAATAGCATGTTTAATAGGAAGATCTTTACTTTATCATGCATAGCCTTATGTGTATGTTTGCATACACCCATACTTAGTACAACTAGTGTACTAAATTGTACTATTTACTATTTTTAGGTGCAGGTCTTAGGAAATATTGACGAATCTCGCAGAAGTTTGGATAGCAGCGCTTTCGCTACACCATTAGGTAGGTCCTCTTGATTTCGAGGATGCTACACGCAATAGTCCTGCTTCAGATATAGACAGAGATGGTGGATGTTGTCCCTGACATTTCTTTCGTACTTTTATTTTGAAGCTTTGTAATAAGGCCGTGTTTGGCAAATTTATATATGATATATTCATCTTCTGTTTTGAATTGACTCTTTATGATAGATGGTTGTTGTTTATGTTGAGCTTAGTATATGATGTAAATATGTATTAACTATATGAATTTAACTATACTTCATACTGATAAAAAGTTTTAAATTTTTTGCTAAAATTAACTATATGAATGTGTTGAAAGCTAAGAAGAGGCTAGTTTGCGACCTCTCAGAGGTTAACAACGCCGGTTGCGATTAAGATTCTAGAACCCGGGTCGTGACAAACTTAGTATCAGAGCATGAGGTTAAATAACCTAGGAACTAAACCTCAAAACAACCACGTTGTGTGGTTTCTAGCTTATGGTTGTGAAGCGCGCCACAATCATGACTTAGAGACTACCAGATGATAGGAAATCTTGCCTTCTTCTACGCTTTATCGTGCTATCTAGATCTTTGACACATGTGTCATTCTAAGTATCTAACTTCCTTCTTGTTTGAACATGTATAAGAATACACAAAAGAATTAGGATGGTTGAATGATCTAAAGCTCCATACTCAAAATCTGGTCATTCCAAGAAGGGGCCATAATGGAAATGCCAGCATGAACGAAAGACGTGTGGTGAGTGTGGCTGTTCGCATGGAGGTTAATGCATGGTAAGTTTTAAAATCCTGTTATGAGTACTAATGAAGAGGAGAAGGCTAAGTTGGCTGCATAGCAACTCAAGTATATGGTTAAGGTATGAATTTGCTTCATAAGTGTTATGCTACAATAGACTATAGAAATAGGTTAGTAAGGTTTCAGTTGCCAAATCAGTTAGAGTTGATATGGAAAAGGTGTGGTTCTAATCCAATAATTCAAGTAGTTTCAAATCTTAAGCCAACAAGATGTTATCTCAGGGGTTAGGAGTCCATAAGGACCTTTCTTACAAAGAGGTTTCCGTGGAATTTTTAGATCGCCAAGTTAAACGGTTGAGGAACAAGGAGGGTGCCTCCGTTAGGGTATTATGGAGGAACCGCCTTGTTGAGGGAGAAACATGGGAGGTTGAGGTCAAAATGATATATTATTACCCTCACTTTTTCAGTTCTTGAGGTTAGATATATTCTTCCTATGTTTGGTTTTGTTAAGAAACTCTAAGTTTTAGTGTATTAGTCGATTTTGGTGTTGTAAGTGTATATCGTATTTTTTATACTTTCACTATTTGAGTTATGATGAGTTCATGTTTGCATTCATGTTGTTGTTTTTGTATAGAGTAAACATGATTTTGTGTTGCGTGAGTTGTGATGTGCATTAAGTCAAGGGAGATTGAGAAGGAAGTTCCTCAATCTCAAATATGAAGTTTCAGATAAACTTTGAGTAGTATGCATCCTCCAAAGAAAGTGTTAATAAGATATTCAAAAAGAGTAAAAATGCAAGCATGCTAAATTGTTTTAAAAAATCACCCTCTTTATTTTAAAATTGATGAATAGTGTCATTCGGGGACGAATGTTCCCTAGGGGGCATAATGTACCATTCTATAAAATATACCCGTCTAGCGAAGTGACAATTAAGTTTTAATAATAGGTTTTGGAGGTAAATAGGCATCCGAATGACTAATATTTTGAAATATTAGGCATATAAAAATATTATGGGCATTGTAGAATTATTGACATAAAAGGGTGTTAGCCAATTTTCTAACATTAATGGGCTTGTTTAAAAAATGTACCAGCAATAAATATTCTACGATAAAACAATGCTTCATCAAAATACAAAAAAGGTATGAGGCATCTAAGTGTCAAGCCTAGATACCATAGCACATGATCAATTAAAGTGATCATGTAGATTATGAAGTGCCCAAGGACATAATGAGGATCCTTGGGACAATAAGTAAACATTTCCAAATGAACCATAAATACTAGTTAGTTATGAAAGTACAAGAAACCCATGATCAAGCCATGTTCAAGCACATGGGGAGAAACGGCCATGAGGGGACCGCCATAACAGAATTTAGTTAGGGTAGTTAGGGGGAAGGGGTCACATGGGATCACCCATGTGGGGTCTAAATCTCTAAATAATTCTAGACTATAACCTACTACCCTAAATATTTAATTAACGTAGGAACAAACTAAATAAACTAATCAGTACACCAGACAACCTAAGAATTAACCGGGTGACACTAACCTAGTAACTAGTTAAAGAGACATCCTAGTACCTAACCTACGATGGTCCAAAAGGTTGGTTATGATCCTAACAACTTATAGATACATAATAATTGCCCTAGGTTACTTAATTAATTAATTTTTTACCTTAATTTATTTATTAAATGGACAACACCGAAATCACAAAGAAATTTCAAGATTTCGGTTAAGATAAGCGAAAGACAAACTAGTATCTAACCTAGGACCGTCCAAAATGTTACTTATGATCCTAACAACATAGTTATACTTTAGTAATTTATCTAGGTTACTAAATTTATTAATTTATAAACTTAATTTTTAATTTAAATGGACAAAACGAAATCACAAAGCAATTTTCCAGATTTTCAATTAAGACAAGAAAAAGAAAACTTAGTACCTAACATAGGATGGTCCAAAGGGTTAGTTATAGTTATAAAGACTTAAGGGTACTTTACTTATTACCCTATGTAAACTAATTAATTAAATTAGAAATTTAATTAATTAATTTAAATGGTCAAAATGAAATCCTTACACTAACCTGGTAACTAGTTCAAGAAACATCCTACTACCTAATGTAGGATTTCCAAATGATTAGTTATGGTTATAAAGACTTATGTGTAGTTTAGTAATTATCCAAGGACACTAATTAATTAAATTATCCATATAATTGATTAAATTAGAGGAATCAAAAAAAATTCTTATACTAACTTAGTACAATTCAAGAAACATCCTAGTATTTATCCTATAATGGTCCAAAAGGTTAATTATGGTTCCAATGACTTAGCGGTACTTTTGTAATTACCATAGATCCCTTAATTAATTAAATTAGACATTTAATTAATTAAATTAAAGGGTCAAAACGAATTCTTAAGAAAAAATTCAGATTTGACTAAGTTTTGTGTTTCCTAGTTCTAGGCAATCAAGGAGGGGCTTTTTTAGTAATTAGTTATTTAATATTTTAATTAACTTGTTAAACATTAGTTGAATGAGTCAAGATCAGTTCCTAAGACTTATACACATGATAAAACACGATTATTTTCCCAATGCAAATCAAAAAACAATGAACAAAAGAAAAAGGAAGAAAGTTTATCGATTTCTCTAGGTTGATTTCAAGGTTCCTTCAAGGTTTCATTCAAGGTGGTCTTTGGAGGTTATGCTCTACATAAGGTATGAGTTTCTCTCCTGGAATTCTTTATCCAATAGACCTTTCTTTCAAAAGATTCAAAGATCTTGAAAACTAGGGTTGTTCCCGTATTCTCATCGAACTCCCTTGTCCATAGTATCCTTTTCGATTCAATGATGAATAGGTTAGAGACCATGTTGTTGGTATGTGGTGTTGGATGTGTTTAAAATGTATTGTTCTAAATGATGAATATCGAATGAACCTATGAATTTGTAGTCGTGTAAAGTTAATATTATCATGTAAGCTACGACCCGATGATATGCTAAATTACGTCCGTGATGTGTTAAGTGATTTATGTGTTTTTGCCGAATGTTAACTTGCTGTTATTGTGATGTTATGCAGATGATAAGTTCATCGAATATTAATATGATGATGTCCAAGAGGTGTAAAAACTTTATCACTAAAAGCCATAAACTAAGATTGACTTAAAAGACATCTTTGAAATCACATCTTGAATGAATTGCCTATTTTATGCCATCAAATTGGCTAACACTATTTTTTCAAAAAGGATGTATGCAAATAGATATGATTTTATGTAAATGATTGGATGATTGCCTAATGGTTCATACCAATTCAATTTAAATATGAACATACGTAAAATTGTCTTATGCCAACAAGAAAGGTTATGTAGTTTAATATCCAAATGTTGAGGCCAATACTATTCATATGTCAATCTTGTGTAGTTAGACTATCAAATGATATTATAAGAACTCCTAACGTAATTCAATGAATCCATAACCAAGGGCATGTCATTCATTGAAACAACTCATGACATGTTCTAAAATAATGAACTATGAACATTTGTAACTCATTGAAAGAAGTGCTCATCGTCCATAAACGATTAAATTAAGCTACTACACTAAAGTAAGGAATTAATGTGAGTTACAACATAATTAAAGGGGTCTAAACTATGTAAGTGACCAGAATGGGGTGTTAAAGGAAGTGAGACAGGTCTTACTTACACCTAAGCTACTATGTTAAAAATAATACTCACGAATGAAGGTGTTAGAATGTGTGAGACTAGTCTCATTAAAACTTAAGGATGATATGTATGAACAAATCACATTTCATCATCGTAAAGTAAGGATTATATTTAAGGAAAATTAACATTTTTTCAATGTGAAGTAAGGATTACAAGTCATCAAAAGAGTAAGTAAATCTTAATCTAGAAGAGAGATTCAATAATGCTTGAGTCAACTCTATAATATAATGAAGATAATGAAAGTGAGCACAGCACCGACAAACTGTTTATGAGAATGTGGTTGCACATGTAAGTCTCATGAGACAAGGCTTCCACCAAGGTGGATAAGTAGTCTTATTAAGTCCCTAGTCTTCGAACTATGTCTAGCCAACATAAGAACTAACCAATTGTTTCAACCTAAGAGAGCTAGGTATGTTTCAATTTCACTTTTGCCAGTCATTCCATCTCTTTTCGGTATGGGGAAAACACCGGATCTCATGCTTAGATCACATCATCTATGTCGGTTAATGTTCACGTCATGTTCTTGGTTCACTATAGTCGTGACCCACCCCTTTTCAGTGTGGAGTGAACACTTGAGTTGGATTCACCTTACCCGGCAAATCACCCTTTTTGTTGTGGGGCAGACACTGGATTTCATGAGTAGCTCACATGATCTAGATTCATTCTATTCGGTGAATCACCTCTTTTAGGTTTGGGGGAGACACTGGATTTTTTGTTTACTCACATGATCTTACTTCTGGAAATGTCTCTATGAAATCAAGAAAGAATGATTATGTAACATATGGTCAAAGTGAGCTATGAAGAAGAGTTTAAGAATGTCAATTGCCAATATCAAACTAATAAAGTTTCAGCAAATAATGGGCAAAGCCAAATAAGATTGACTTATAATGAATTCTTACATGATGCCAATAAAGAGAAGTAGAAACATAATGACAACTAAAAACCTTATAACTTCCCTAACTTGAAAGTAATGAAACAGATGGCATATCGAATAGAAATTGGCTTATGAAACGTTAATAAATACATAGAATAATGTATGACTCATTGTAATGTAGTGACATCTTTCCTCAGTCCTTGGATTACTTACTGGATTCATTATGGGTATGGGACTACAATGAATCATTGCACTTGTAAGTAAAACATAGGATCAAAGGAATTATTGATTTACACAAGAACAGAAAAAAAGACTGAAAAATAAACTAAGGCTTGTGCCAATATAGGAGTATGAGTAGATGCCTCAACGTACATAAACAAGGTTAATAACAATTAATTGGCATAGCAAATAAAGATTGGCTTATAAATACATTCATACCAATCTTAAGAATGAAATATTTAACTTGTAAGGAAGTTAGTCAATAATGAAAAATGGATTATAAACCAACTAAAGAATTGGCATATCCAATAAATATTATATATATAAAATTGTCCCCGAGGGAAATAAAAAACGAATAATCTATAGTAGAGTAGCCAAATCATCTCCTTTGTCTTGTGAGTTGCTTATTCGATTTATTGTAGGTATGGGACTACAATGAATCATTGCACTTGTAAGTGAAACATAAGATTAAAGTAGATCATTGAACTACATAACAACAAGAAGAAAAAGACTGGAAAAAAACTTAGTCTGGAAATATAGGGCTCAGGTTTGGACAATCATATTTCCAAATCTTTTCTGGAGTTGTTCTAAATTTATGTTAATGATTCTGAGGTATTTATATCATATAGAAAATGAGTTGTGCTCTTTGAATGCATTAAAATACATCATATTCATACCAAAATTCAAAAATAATGATTTAGGAAAGGTTAGTGATTGCACTTTCCAGAAATACCGTGTTGTTTGGGAAGAGCTTTCTTTGATCATGCATAGCCTTACGTGTATGTGTGCATACATTCATTCTTCGTACATGTAGTTAAATAACCCAAAATATTCACTATTTTTAGGTGCAGGTCAGAGGAAAGATTGACGACTCTCGCAGTGGTGTGGATAGCATCGCTTTCTCAAGAACATTTGGTAGGCCCTCTTAATTTCGAGGATGATACACGGAATAGTCCAACATTAGATATAGACATAGATAGTGTGTGTTGTCCCTAGCATTTCTTTCGTACTTTCATTTCGAAGCTTTGTAATAAGGTCGTATTTGGCAAACTTATATATGATATATTCATTTTCTGTTTTGAATTGACTCTTTATGATAGATGGTTGTTCTTTATGTTGAGCATAGTATATGATGTAAATACGTATTAACTATATAAATTCTATCTATACTTCATACTGATTAAAACATTTAAATTTTTTGCTAAAATTAATTATATGAATGTGATGAAAGCTAAGAAGAGGCTTGTTTGCGACCTCTGAGAGGTTAACAACACCGGTTGCGATTCAGATTCCACAATTAGGGTCGTGAGAAACTTGGTATCAGAAGATAAGGTTAAATAACCTAGGAATTAAATTCAAAACAAGCACGTTACGTAGTTTCTATCTTATGATTGTGAAGCGCGCCATAATCATGACTTTGAGACTACGCGATGATAGGAAATCTTCTTTTCTTCTACTCTTTATCATTCTCTCTAGAGCATTGACACTCTGTGTCATTCTAAATATCTAACTTCATTCTTGTGTGAACACGTAGAAGAATACACACAAGATTTAGAATGGACAAATGATCTAAGGCGCCAAACTCTAAATCTAGTCTTCCCAAGAAGTGGCCATAATGGAAAATCCCAGCATGAATGAAAGACCTATGGTGAGTGTGGCTATTTGCATGGAGGTAAAGGCATGGTAAGTTTTAAAAGCCTGTTATGAGTACTAATGTAGAGGAAAAGCCTAAGTTGAATGCATACCAACTCAAGAATATAGCTAAGGTATGAATTTGCTTCATAAGTGTTATGCTACAATAGACTATAGAAATAGGGTAGCAAGGTTTCAGTTGCCAAATGAGTTAAACTTTAGATGGAAAGGGTGTGGTTCAAATCCAATAAGCCACGTAGTTTCAAATCTTAAGCCAACAAGATGTTATCTCAGGGGTTAAGAGTAGATAAGGACCTTTCTTACGAAGAGGTTCCCGTGGAAATTTTAGATTGCCAAGTAAAATGGTTGAAGAACAAGGAGGGTGCCTCCATTAGGGTATTATGGAGGAACCACCTTGACGAGGGAGCGACATGGGAGGCCGAGGGCAATATGAGATCCTGTTACCCTCACTTGTTCAGTTCTTGAGGTTAGATTTACTCTTCCTAAGTTTGGTTTTGTTAAGAAACTCTAAGTTTTTAGTGCATTAGCCGATTTTGGCGTTGTAAGTCCATAATCTTCTTCTTTAAACTTTCACTATGTGGGTTAAGATGAGTTCATGTTTGCATACATGTTGTTTTTGTATAGAGTTGACATGATTTTTTGTTGCATGAGTTGTTATGTGCATTAAGTCAAGTGTAATTGAGAATGAAGTTCCTGAATCTCAAATACGAAGTTTCAGATAGGCTTTAAGTAATATACATCGTCCAGAGTAATTGTGAATCAGATATTCACAAAGAGTAAAGTTTCAAGCATGCTAAAGTGTTTCCGAAAATAGCCCTCTTTCTTTAAAAAATGATGTACAGTGTCATTCGGGGACGAATTTTCCAATGGAGGGGATAATGTAACATTCAAGAAAATATACCCATATAGTGAAGTGTCTATTAAGTTTTAAGAATAGGTATTAGGGGTAAATACGCATCCTAATGCCCAATATTAAGAAATATTAGGCATATAAGATTATTATGGGCATAGTAAAAAATATTGGCTTAAAAGGGTGTTAGCCAATTTTTCAACATTACTGGTCTTGTTTAAGAAATGTACCTACAATGAAGATCCTAAGCTAAAAAAAATGCTTCATTAAAGTACAAAAATGTTATGAGGCATCTAAGTGTCAAGCCTAGATACCATAGCACATGATCAATTAAAGTGATCAAGTAGATTAAGTAGTGCCCAAGCACATAGTGAAGATCCTTGGGACAATAAGTAAAAGTTACCAAATGAACCATAAAAACTAGTTAGTAAGGAAAGTACTTGAAACCCATGAGCAAGCCCATGTGCATGCACATGGGGAGGAACGACCAAGAGGGGACCGCCATAACCGAATTTGGTTAGGGTAGTTAGGGGGGTAGGCATGCACATGGGTTCACCCATGTGGGGCCTATCTGTCTAATTAATTCTAGACTCTAACCTACATCCCTAACTATCTAAATAACGTAGTACCAAACGAAATAAACTAATTATTTCACCCGACAACCTAGGACTTAACTGGGTGACACTAACCTAGTAACTAGTTAAAGAGACAACCTATTACCTAACCTAGGATGGTCTAAGAGGTTGGTTATGGTCCTAAGAACTTAGGATACATTAGTAATTACCCTAGGTTATTTAAATTATTATTTTAGCAACTTAATTAATTTATTTAAATTGACAAAACCGAAATCACAAAGCAATATCCAGATTTCGGTTAAGATATACAAAAGACAATCTAGTAGTTAACCTAGGATTGTCCAAAAAGTTGGTTATGGTCCTAAAAACTAAGGTATTCTTTAGAAATTTCCCTAGGTTACTTAATTAATTAATTTAAAATTAATTATATAAACGAAACCGAAATCAAAAAGTAATTTCCAATTTCACTTAAGATAAAAAAAAAAAAAAGATAACCTAGTACCTAAACTAGGATGGTCCGGAGGGTTAGTTATGGACATAGAGACTTAAGGGTACTTTATATAGTAAACTAGGTAAAATAATTAATAATATTATCAATTTAATTAATTAATTTAAATGGTCAAAACGAAAACTTACACTAACATAGTAACTAGCTCAAAAAAACATCCTAGTACCTAACTTGGGATGGTCCAAAGGATTAGTGCTGCTTATAACGACTTAAGGGTACTTTAGTAATTAACCAAGCAAACTTAATTAATGAAATTATACATTTAATTAATTAAATTAGAGTGGTCTAACCGAAATTCTTACACTAACCAAGGACAACTCAAGAAACATCCTAGTACTTAACCTATGATGGTCTAAAAGGGTTAATTATGCTTCCAATGACTTAGGGGTACTTTAGTAATTACCCTGTGTCCCTTAATTAATTAAATTAGACATTCAATTAGTTAATTTAAAGCGTCAAAACGAAATTCTTAGAAAAACATTCAGATTTGACTAAGTATTGTGTTTTCCTAGTTCTAGTTAATCATGGAGGGGCTTTATTAGTATTAGTTAATTAATTTTTTTAATTAACTTATTAAACATTAGTTGAATTAGTCAATATCAGTTATGAATTCTTAGACTCACATTCAAACACTAAGAGTTTCCCAATGCAAATAAGAAAACAACGAACGAAAGAAAAAGGCAGAAAGTTTATCGATTTCTCTAGGGTGATTTCAAGGTTAGTTCAAGGTTTCGTTCAAGGTGGTCTTCGGAGGTTATGTTCTACATAATGTATGGGTTTTTCTCAAGGACTTAGCTATACCTAGGATGTATTTTAAGACTTTCATCGGGCTCGCTGTGCCATGATCAAGAATGGCCTACTTTTATTAATTAAGTCTAACTCAGTTCTTGATCATATTATCCTTACACCTTTGGTATCATTCATTTCATTATGTGCATCATTTGAGGCAAGCCTCATTCATTCATTGGGAACTTTAAATTTAAATGTCATAGATCATATGAGATTCATGAAATCTAGTGTTTTCCCCACACCGAAAAGAGGTGGAATCACCGGCAAAAGTGACCCAAAACATGCTAGTGTAAATAGGGGATTGAACCCTGCTAGATCCTTATGATGGCAGTATAGGTTCAAAGACAGGAAGATATAAGGAGACCCATAACCTGTGTCTATTCTCATCTCATGAGAGTTACGTGAACTTACGCCCTTCCCGAAGGAAGGCATCATCGCTTATAGCTAGCCTATTGGTGTTCAGTATAGAGTTCCATTAAGTTCAACTCATACATCATGGAAACTGGCATCTAGCATGAGGACATCGCAGCTCATTCGATGATTTCTCATCTCATCATTAGTATTAAGTATGCATTAACTTCAATACTTTCAGGTTTTCACCACATTTATTAACTTTAGCATGCTCTTCATAATTTCTCAAACCTAATTACGTGAATGTTCATTTCATCATATGTTAATGCACTTGGCCATTGAGTATGTTTCACACTCTTACTTGACCCTTCTAGGGTTCTTCATTTCATTACATACATCTTAGGTTCACTTTATTTTAAATGTATGCTAGACTTAAGGGCCTATACCTACAAGTCATATGGCTTTATTCATAGTTCATTTAAGTGATTCATAACTTCGTAAGATTATGTGGTACAAGACATATGCATCTTGTATGTATGCCAAGATCTCGATTTTGATCTATGTGGGAAGCATTACTTTGAACATTAGTCATGTATTACATATGTATGAATACGGAGTTTGGGCAACAGAACCCTTGGGGACCCGAGACCGAGCCCCAACGCCTTCGTTTCATTTTTCCTTATTTTTCTTTCTTTCTCATTCGCTTGTCTTGGGACCTAGAGGTTGTTGGATTTATCCCCACAACCTCATTTCTTTTTATTTTTTTTTCCTTGACTTTTTCTAGTTGACCTTGAGGGTATGGCATCGAATCCCCACAACCTCACTTTATTCTTCTCTTTAATTCCCTTAATCATCCTAGAAGTCATAGGTTCGATTCCCACACGCCTCAACCCTTATTTTCTTTTAATTCCTTATATCTGACAAAGAGGTTGTGTGTTCGAATTCCACTCCTCTCATTTTTATTTTCATAGACTCATTTTCCTGTCAAGGTCACGGTTCGAATCCCCCTTACCACGTTCTTTTAACTTACATTATATTATGACTTTTAACAAAGTGATATCACGGGTTCGATCCTCAATGACCTCACTTATTTTCTTCATCTTTTCATAACATGTTAATTGACTTAACTTGACCAAAACTAACTTCAAAGTGCTGGAATTTTGATCATATTTTTGCAGCCTATTTTCTCACCTCTTTGACGTTAAATGTATATACGTTTGGAGTATTTTTTAATGAGTTCTTTTGGTGCTTTTTAAAGATCACATTCTACAAAGAGTTTGCACTCAAATCAGCATTTTTACATCAATTATCTTGGCCAAAACTCATAACAAGATGCTGAAAAATTTTGTAAGTTTTTCAGCTTATTTTCATCAACGTTTACATGCTAGTTTTGAGGATAATTCATGGATTCATTTATCTAATAATTTTCATTCAAATCAGCCACATTATACTTCATATTAACATCACGATTTACATAAGTTTGTGCACGTAAGAATACAACCATAACATTACATTTTAGAGCCTTAAACCCGAGAGCACATAGTAACGACTCACTTTGCACACACGTACACATAGTTACGGATCACATAGGTTGTCATTCATACGATTTTAAACACACATTCATGAACATATTCATCACAAAAACACAACACGCACCTAATATCTATCAGCACACATACCCAACCTACAAATCTTTGGGAGGTATTGACAGGGACATGCAACAGGGAACAACCCTAGTTTTCGGATTTGAATATACTGATCCTTAAGGGGTCTCTTTGGAAAGGGACCAAGAGAGAAGAGAACCCACACCTTTTTGACGTTCAAATCTTGAACTTCTGCCCAAATTTTCTTTACCAAATTAACTTCCATTACCGAAAACCTCAACCCCGATCCGACGGACAACCCTCTTTTTGCCTAACGTGTTTGATTAGTTGTTTATTTTTATTATATGAGCTAATAATTATTAATTAATTAAATTAATTTACCAATTTAATTAAAAAAATATAAATCATTGCTTCCACCTAGGTTCGAACCTGGGTGGAGCCAGATTTCACTGAAAGGCCAATTTTTGGCCCTCTCTCCCCAAAATGCCCCTCTACCTTATTAATTATTTAATTAATTAATTAATTATATAATTAGGGTAATTATGATACTACCCTTAGCCTAGAAAAGACCATTTTACCCCTAGACCCTCCAAACATAAGATTTCCCCTTTTAAAGTCTGATAAAGACTCATCTGGGGAAATCTTCATATTCGGAAGCCCTACTTGGCTGGACCCAACCTTTCCTAGCTCAACTAACTGCCGAAGTTAGTTTTCTTGGCTGTCGTAAGGGTTCACAGATCTGGTTCTACGCGCATCAACCCGTGTGAACCCGATCTAATCGTAGGCATTCTACACACATTAAGCATTACTTAGCATATCTATTTTTTGGGTTGTTACAATCGGAACCTCATTCCCTTGATTAACTATTGGAACTTGTTCACCTTTGGGTACTTGATCACCTCTGGGAGGAAGTCCCTAATTCACTACTTGCTCATCCACTCTTCTTGTGCGCGTCTTTCTTGTATTCATATCCTATAAACAAAACAGAAAGGATTAGGAAAATATACTTATAGAACTTAAAATTTATGGAACGCCACAAGAGTAATGAAGAAAGTGAAACATCTATTGTCCTATAGCCTATCGCTCATATATGTGTTGCGAACCACATCGATGAACAAGACTCTACTTGACGTGGCCTCCTGAGACTTTGAACTATGTGGATCATTTCATAGCCTAATACTGTGATACCAAGTTTTTTACAACTCGAGAGCACCCCTTAGTCATCACACGGAATATTGAACCTCTTGGAGGTCTTATACAAGTCATTAGAAATCATTTATCGTATTTCCATAAAACTTATGGAATTTAAAACCTTTTAAAAGCATCATAAGTCTTAAGAGTTAACACTTTAAAAGAAGTCTTCATAAACAACAGAAATCTAATCTCATATAGGCCAACATAGACTCAAATGATAATAATCTCAAGCTAGGGACATGACCCTTACATTGAAATGAAACATATGTCTAATACAAAGTTTTATATGAAAAAAAATAGAAAAACTTCAATGTCCTCAAACATGTGAGGACATACAAAGATCTTGAGAGAACAATATAATTCCCAAGCTTCAACTATGGAGATCCTCACTTGCCAACACCTACATTTATAGAAATTGAGGAAAATATGGAATTACTATAATTAAACACTATACATGATGACCATGCAAGAAATCAATGTAAAAAGAGAGATTTTAGTCGAAATATGCTTTTCATGCAATTTTTGTAAAACTTCATAAACCAAGTATAAAAGACAACATACAAGTCAATCATCAATACACCGATAATCCACAAGATATGACCATCTTCATTAAGTAACTCATTTAACAATTTAGACCCTCTCTTTAAGGTTATCCTAAGTTCCACGTAGGTAAGACATGGAGAGACTGCACATACAACCTCTTCAATACAAACCTATAGGTTACTTTAGACAACCAAACATAAGACACAACAAGCAACATTCATTACTAAAAACACTAAAGGAGACATTCATGTATTTAAGAGAATTCACATCAGGGTCATAGAATACCTAGGGAACCCACTCTAGTACGGTCAAATTCTACTCATGCTATATGTTGATAGCATCCCAATCTACTACCTATATATAGTAGAACCTACCAAATAGCTAAAGTGTACATCCCACATGATGAGAATAGGAATTAATCGGCATAAAACACACTATCTAGGTATGGAATCCGGTGTCATAATACCCCGTATCATGGAAGGTTTTCTAATTGGAAAAGGTAGAACTAGGACACATACCATGTAGGAAACTTTTTAAGGGATATCTAAGGACTTCCTTGTACTCTAGTCGAATACTCAAGTAGATCTACAACCCTAAGCATATCCACTCGGTGCTTTGCCTTAGTTATCATAGAGTATTTAATTCACATAAGAGTATTAGAGAAGGTAAAATACCTATAATCCTTACAAACACATAATACCACCACCAAGAAGGGATCCCTAAGGTTCTACTGATCAAGCTTCATTAGGATAGATCACTCATGAATCTGGTACCATGTTAGGTTTATCCAATGTACTTGTTAAAACCCTTTTTTCATATTCATTTTTTTCACATTCACTAGGGTTATAGACTCATTAAGAAGGGGCACAATCCCTAGGTCTGTCGATTCAAGACGTAGTCTAAAAGCCTCATTTGTTATTTATAGAAGAGTGCACTCATATCTATCAATCAAGATACAACATCACAATATATAGGTCCTCTACATACTACTATAAACACATAAAACTATTAAAAGAATTTATTCCTTCCATCACAATATACAACATTCATCTTTCACACCATAAACATATAACTTAAGGCAACATCTCAATTTATTTTATAATGCTTTAAGGAAACAAAAATGAATTAGGTCCAAATAGAGATCCAAATAGAGACTAACATGTGGTTCCATGAGAATATAAGGTCTTAAATTGACTAATAATAGTGTTTAGTGTCAGTGTGTAAAGTTTTAGAGAGGTTGGAGGTGAAACGTCCAGCAAGGTCCGGTGACATTTAAAAGTTAGCCTTGAGACATGCTAGAGTGCCTAAGTTTGTTTCATTAGTTTTATGTAGTGTTTGGAGGTCAAATGTATAGGGAAGGTTCAAAATATGTAGACGGATATATTTATGGTGGAAGCGTCCGGACACGACTCCCCAAGGACCGTCATAGTGGACCTTGAGGAGGACCCAAACCTTGGACTAGCATGCTGCCCAAAGCAGCAGTTTTTGTTGTTGGTGGGAATGTATCCGCGTCGTTGACCTGGGACATTGAGGTACAATTCTGGGTCTGCATCGCAGGCACAAGGCGGACTCCACTTTCCCCGAATTTATTTTCGAAAATCCTGAGGGAGCAGCTCTGCGTCATGAACTTTTTTCCAGACAATAGATCTGAAATGTAAGTTTAGATTGACTTGTCTTAAAGGGTAAAATTGATGTCGGGTAATTGGGTAGTTTTGGAACGTTTAGAAACAGTTTGTAGGACTTACTTAACAGATTTCGCAAGAGAAAACCCCAATACCAAATAACAAATGACAAATCAAAACCTTTCTCTCCCAAAGTTCTCCCAAAACAGAGAAATTGCAGCATCTTTTTGGGACGTATTGATCACGGAATCAAGCTGGGTTTAAGGCTCTAATCTAAGGTATGTAAAACTTATTTATCTACGGATTTCCCCTAGTTTTCCTTTTATTGTAAATAAAAAAAAAACATTCTAGAGAGGGTTGTGATTTCTTTGTGGGTAAGGCTTGATTATGATCCCAATCTAGTGGGTAGCATTCAATTATGTTCATATGATGATTGTAAGATGTTTCATGAAATTTTCATAGTTAATTGTAGTAATTGATATGAAGGTGATCATGCTGACTTTAGGCCATTAGAGGCTAGATGAATATTTAATGTTGATCTTCTTAATTAAAGTGTATTCTATTCTATTTGATCATGATTGAATCACCCAGATATATATTGAACTAGGTCTAATTTATTAAGGATGATCTTGACCTAAGATGTCGGAATTGAACCTATGTAATCATTTATGACTAGAATTCCCTTTTAATAATCTAATTGAATATATTAAGATGAAATTGAGTATGAATCATGACGGACTAAATGTAGTAATCGGTTATAGACCAGTGTTTTAGGGATTTTGGTGTAAAGTAATGATGAGGATGATTGTGATAATGTTTCCTTTCTATTCTACACCTAGACATGAATATGATTAGATGAAGCAAGTTCCCACATAGAGGAACCCTAGGTTGACTTGACAACCTAACATGAATAAATGTATGGTGGAGTAAGATTATCTTGAAGGGTAGTTGTATGGTTTCTTCTTGTGTAGTAGACTCGGTAAGACAACACCAAGGGCATGGTAGCTTGAGTTTAAATACATATGATAGCTTGAGATGGTAGATCTCAAGAGTAGCTTGGGATAGTGAATCTCAAGGAGGCTTGATTTGAAATCGTCATGGTATATTAAGATACCGAATCTCATGGAAGCTTGGGTTAGGTTACTCATGGTAACTTGAGGTGTGGAACTTCATGGTAGCTTGACTTGGTTTTGCCAAATCATTTCATGGTAGCTTTAGGGCAAAGGCCTATACTCTTATAATTGTACCTTGACTTGCATGCTAGACACATTTCATGGTAGCTTAATTTGCATGTAAGTTGTATTTCATGGAATAGCTTGATATAGTTTCTCATGGAAGCTTCGGGTTGAGGATTCATGCTTTTCATTTTGAGGGTGTAACACCAGGTTTTTGGGGAAGCTGCATGATGAATCGGGCACATATGTAACTTTTAGTATATTCTTCCATCACAAGGTGGATGGACAATCATAAAGGATTGTAAAAGTGTTGCAATACATGTTGAGGGCTTCTGTTATTGACTCTGGATGGCAGTGGGATCTTTTCCTACCACTATGTGAGTTCTATTATAATAATAGTTATTACTCCAGCATTGATATGGCACCATTTCAGGCGTTATATGGGAGAGGATGAAGATCGCCTAAAGGTTGCTTCAAATCTAGTGAGGTAAATCCTTTGGGTGTTGACTTAGTAAAGGATTCTCAAGATAAGGTAAGAAGCATTCAAAATAAACTTCTAGCCGCGCAGACTAGACAAAAGAAGTATGCATATCACAAGCTGCGGGACATGGAATTTCATACTGGCGAGAATTTTCTTCTCAAGGCATCACCTGTGAGAGGGGTGATGAGATTTTGTAAGAGGGTAAGATGAGTCCTCTCTGTATTGGACCCTTTTAAATTCATGAACATGTAGGACCGGTTGCGTATAGATTGGATCTACCTCCAAATTTTTCTGGTGTACATCTTGCATTTCATGTGTTTATGTTGAAGAGATATCATTGTGCTGTTGACTATATTATTACGTGGGACTCGATAGTTCTAGACAAGGACAAAAAATATGTAGAGGAACCAATTGCTATTCTTAATCTTGATTTTTTGGATGTTGACGACCAAGGAGATTAGGTTCGGTAAAGTTCAATGAAAGCATCATCCAATTGAGGAAGCTACTTGGAAGACTGAGAAGGATATTCGAGATAAGTATCTGCAATTGTTCAATGAATCAGGTACTAACTCGTTCCTTTCTAGACTACTTTTCATCACTGGGGAACGAGTGATGGGTAAATTGGTATTCACTGTAATAACAACGTTTCATCGTTATAGAAATTCCAATAGGGAAAAATCTGTCCAGAAAATTTTTTATGTAGTACTAGGATTTTTCCAAGCTTCTCAAAATTTGGAGAAATTCGAAGTCAACAAGATGTAGCTAAATCTGGTAGCAATCGGGTGGAGTAAATATTTATTTGACTACATGAATAAATAAATTACTAGTTAAACAATTCGTACGACTTTATTGAATTAAATTTGGATAAGTAGATTCGCGGGAATTGATTTTTGTGTTAAGGGAATTTTTTAGCTTAGTATGTTAAGAAGGTGTTGTAAAAAGGAAGAAGTGAAATTCCCTTAAGAAGATCATTGCCTCCCTTAAAGTCGTTGCAGTGGGATTCTTGACGTTTCAGTGATGGTGCTACAACGGAATGCTGCCGATGTAGCGAACGAAGCGGAGATGAAATTAAAGGATTTTTGGGATTTTTCAAGACGGAGCTCAGTGGTTTGCTTTGTGTCATTGCAGCGGGATATGTGTTGTTGCAGTGACACTGCTAAAATGGGATGGGTGCCGATGTAACAGGATTGAGGGTTTTAAAATCGTAAATAAAACCCTTTAATGACCTTATATTGTATTTTTTGACTTTTTGAGTTAAAAGACGACCCCTTGGCTATTCCAACTCATTCTCCACCATTGTTGAAGCTAAAAGTAAGCTTTTCAATACCTGAATTAATTTTTCGATCCGTACAATGTTTGAGAATCGGTTAATATTGACAGGGAATGATTTCATGATGAATCTTATGATGGAATTAAACCTAAATTTACTAGTTTGGGTCATGGGTTTTGAACTAGGGTTCTTAGTTTGTTAGTATTTCAGAAATTTAGTGTTTCTTTATTGAATCCCATATATAAAATGTTATTTGTAGACTACGAAAAAGCGGAATGAATCCAGAAAGGGAAGGATCAAGTTGTCTCGGTTTCAAATTTGTCTCGAGGTAAGTGATTATGTGATTCTATGATTGTGTGATATAAACTTGATTTGCTTCGTTGTGATACTTTTATATATATGCATGTTGCAATATTGATTATAGATGTTTAAATGAGATATGTGAATATTTATAACATGAAATCATGATTTAAATGTGTGATCTTGATGTGTTATTGCAATGTAGGGTTGGGATCGGCTGCCACGTTCTAGCGCACTAACTTGGATTGGATTTCCATGTTTCTTCAGGGTATCTGCGATTGGTTTCCACGTTTCTGTCACGACCCAAAACCGGGGCCGCGACTGGCACCCACATTTACCCTCCTCTGTGAGCGAACCAACCAATCTAAACCTTATCATTTCGATATAATATCAACAGAAAGTAATGCGGAAGACTTAAACTCATTATTAAAAATCAAATCAATAACTATTAAAATTCAACATCTATTATTTCCCCAAAATCTGGAAGTCATCATCACAAGAACATCTATGATCAAATTACTAAACTAAAAATGTCTAAGAAGCTAAAACAATTAAAAGCTAGTCCATTCCGGAAGTTCAAGGCATCAAGACTTGAAGAAGAAGATCCAGTCCAAGCTAGACGCGTTAGCTCACCCTGAATTTCTGATGTAGTGAAGACTGGCTAGAATTACTGCTGAGTTGAAGTTGACGGAACGTTTGCTGCATTCCACAAATACAAAGAAGAAAACATAAAAGTAGGGGTCAGTACAAACCACAAGTACTGAGTAGATATCATCGGCCAACTCAAAATAGAAAACAAATATATATCAATTAATATTATAATTCAACTATAAACTCAACATGTAGCAACAACAAGTACTATAATCATCAACAAGTACCATCAAGTTCATCCATGAGGGCTCAAGCCTCAACACCATACTCATTTGGGAATTAAGTTTATTAGATTGAGTATATTTATCGTCTTTCAAGATTCATTATCTTTCTTCCTCTTGTGTCGGTACGTGACACTCCGATCCCCTACTATTATGTGTCGGTACGTTACACTCTGATCCCCTATATGTGTCGGAACGTGACACTCCGATCCCCCATATGTGTCGGTACGTGACACTCCGATCCCCTATATGTGTTGGAACGTGACACTCCGATCCCCTATATGTGTCGGTACGTGACACTCCGATCCCCTAATTCTATGTGTCGATTGGTGACACCCGTCCCACTAATACTATGTGTCGGAACGTGACACTCCGATCCACTAATTCTATGTGTCGGAACATGACACTCCGATCCACTAATTCTATGTGTCGTAACGTGACACTCCGATCCACTAATTCTATGTGTCGGAACGTGACACTCCGATCCACTAATTTCATTCTATCCGTTCATCAAGCCTTCTCTATACCAAGGCATCATCAATCCCATTACTTTAATTCATCAAGCCTTCTTTTATACCAAGGCATCATCATTAATGAAGTATATTAAAGTTTTCTTTCAAGATTTGGGATTCAATAGTTTTCATCATGCTTGCTTTATCAAAATCACACAATCATATTCATGCAAGCATACAATTAAGCATATAGCAGGGTTTACAATACAATCAATACATATCATTCACAATCAAGAGTTCACTACGAATATCGTAAAACAACCATAACCTACCTCCACCGAAGAATTGGAATCAACAAGCAATTTCCCAAGCTTTGTTTTCTCTCTTCCTTGTTCGATCGCCCCTTTCTCTCTCTCTGTTTCTTTCTCTTTTTCTTATTCAAAACCCTCTTTCTTTTACCCTAATTAACATATAATTAAGTGTAAAAGATGGCAATAATACCCCACTAATTAACTTAAGGTTACCTCTTTTAACCCCCAAGTAATTAGACTTATTAATATCAACCCTCTAACTTTATAATTAAGGAAAGAATAGTCCAAATCGTCCCTTAAAACTTAACCAGAAATCCGACTCCAACTGGGATTACGCAACCTGTGACGGCCCGTCGTTCCTGCGACGGTCCGTCACGCAGGTCGTCGCGGCATATTAGACTCCATTTTTCACTAAGGATTCTGTGACGGTCCGTCACGCCTGTGACGGTCCGTCACTCACTTCCGTCATGACGTTCAGAAACTCGTTCCCCGTACCAAATTCTCAAGAGTTGAAGTGTTTTGCAACGGAATCTCACGACGGTTCGTCGTATCTGTGACGGTCCGTCCTGCAGGTCCGTCACAATTTACAGTGAGTCGATTTTAGTACCCAAATTTCAGAATTCTAAGTGTTCTGGGACGAGACACCCTCGACGGTCCGTCGTACCTATGACGGTCCGTCGTGGTGACCGTCGTCTCAGCCAGTTTTTCCAGAAATAAAATCTGCTGCTCAAAACGACTAAACAGGTCGTTACAAAAATATTAATTAGCTATAAATTGACGTATATATAAATAATTAAAAAATGTGCATCTTTTCATCTTCAACGACAACAACAGTGAATAGAATATTCATTTTTTTGTTCAAATCAAAGAAATAAAATAAAAGAGAATAGAATAATATTAATTGGAATCAAAATAATACAACAATGAATTTTCAAAATGTTTGGAAATCATTCAAACTTTTATACTACTATGACTCTATCTTCCGGAATCTCCAAGATAATTTTGTTTCCTTCTTCATTTTGTTGAACTTATACCAAATAATGTGATCAATCTTTGAAGAATATATCTATGATATTCATCATAGCGAATGTCATATTGTGACATCGTCTTTTCTATGTCTTCTTTTTATTATGTACATGATTGATGAATAAAAAGACGAAGAAAAGAAAATTAAAAACCTATACTACTAAAAAGAAAGAATGAAAAAAATAAAAATAAACATTCAACATCTCTATAGATGATAGATATTTATAGATTGGATAAGCCATAAAAATAGTTAGAAGGAAATTGAAAAGACATGTTGTTTAAGTGAGAATATCAATAGATAGAGGTTTTTTTTGTAACTCGTTATATATAATTACAATAATAAATATACTTGAACTTTTTTAATTAATAAACAAATTATTTCATGAAAAGAAACAAGCAAAAATGTCCAAAAAAAAAGAGAAAAAAAAGAAAAAAAGGAATGGTGGCCATAGAGAGGTGCCACATCACCTTGTCTATGGTCCTCATTTATATATCTATCTATCTATATATATATATATATATATATATATATATATATATATATATATATATATATATATATATATATATATATATATATATATATATATATATATATATATATATCTTGAAAAAACAAGAATGAAAAAAATAAACATGAACATTCAACATCATGATAGATATTTATAGATTGGATAAGCCATAAAAATAGTTACAAGGAAATTGAAAAGACATGCTATTTAAGTGAGAATATCAATAGATGGAGGTTTTTTTTGTAACTCATTATATATAATTACAATAATAAATATATTTGAATTTTTTTAATTAATAAATAAATTATTTCATAAAAAGAAAAAAGAAAATATATAAAAAAAAAAGAGAAAAAAGAAAAAAAACGAGACCATAGAGAGGTGCCACATCACCTTGTCTATGGTCCTCATATATATATATATATATATATATATATATATATATATATATATATATATATATATATATATATATATATATATATATATATATATATATATATATATATATATTGATTAGATCATTTAATATTAACCAACAAGAGTTACTTTGGAGTCTCATTAATATTTATGCATACTTAACCATGTGTATCATATTCAAGTTTTAAGTACGAAATAACTTTTTTTAAAAATCATTTACCCCAAAAAAAATTTTCTAACATACTTCATATTTACTCAATCCACACTAATATTAAATATTGGATATATATATATATATATATATATATATATATATATATATATATATATATATATATATATGTAACGACCTGTTTCGTCGTTTTGAGCAGCAGATTTTAATTCTGGAAAATTGGCTGAAACGACGGAACCCACGACGGACCGTCACAGGCACGACGGACCGTCGTAGGGTCTCGTTTCAATATACTTAGGAATTCTGAGATTGGATACTGAAAATCGACTCTCTGTAAATTGTGACGGACCTGCAGGACGAGCCGTCACATACACGACGAACCGTCGTGAGCTCCCGTTGCAAAACACTTCAACTTTTGAGAATTTGGTACAAGGAACGAGTCTCTGACCGTCATGACGGAAGTGCAGGACGGACCGTCACAGTGCACTTAGTGAAAAATGGGATTCTAGGCTGTTGCGACGACCTTCGTGACGGACCGTCGCAGGCCCGACGGCCCGTCACAGGCTGCGCAAATTCCAGGCAGAATAGGATTCCTCTACACGTTTTAAGGGTCGTTTTGGACTATTCTTTCCTTAATTATAAAGATTGAGGGTTAATATTAATAAGTCTAATTACTTGGGGTTAAAAGAGGTAACCTTAAGTTAATTAGTGGGTTCTATTGTCCTCCTTTAGTCTTAATTATATGATAATTAGGGTAAAGGAAAGAAGGTTTGAATAAAACAAACAGAAAGAACAAAGAGAAAGAGAGGGATCGATCGAGAGGGAGGAGAAAATGCAGCTTGAGGATTAGCTTGTTGATCAATTCTTCGGTGGAGGTAGGTTATGGTTATGTTTTACGATATTCGTATGAACTCTTACTAGTGAATAATATGTATTGATTGTATTGTAAACCCTGCTATATGCTTAATTGTATGCTTGCATGAATATGATTGTATGATTTTGATAAAGCAAGCATGATGAAAACTATTGAATCCCAAAACTTGAAAGAAACTTTAATCTACGTTATTAATGATGATGCCTTGGTATAAAAGAAGGCTTGATGAATTAAAGTAATGGGATTGATGATGCCTTGGTATAGAGAAGGCTTGATGAACGGATAGTATTAGTGGATCGGAGTGTCACGTTCCGACACATAGAATTAGTGGATCGACACATAGTATTAGTGGATCGGAGTGTCACGTTCCGACACATA
>JAPDHL010001909.1:9501497-9559732 GCA_032847665.1 Solanum chilense | reverse complement strand
CAAGGGAAGAAAGATAATGAATCTTGAAAGATGATAATATACTCAACATAATGAACTTAATTCCCAAATGAGTATGGTATTGAGGCTTGAGCCCTCATGGATGAACTTGATGGTAATTGTTGACGATTATAATACTTGTTGTTGTTACATGTTGAGTTTATAGTTGATTTATAATATTACTTGATATATATTATCTTCTATTTTGAGTTGGCCGATGATATCTACTCAGTACTTGTGGTTGTACTGACCCCCTACTTTTATGTTTTCTTCTTGTTATTTGTGTAATGCAGCAAACGTTCCGTCAACTTCAACACAACAGTGATTCGAGCCAGTCTTCACTACCTTCGGAAAATTCAGGGTGAGCTAATACGTCTAGCTTGGACTGGATCTTCTTCTTCAAGTCTTGATGCCTTGAACTTCCGGCATGGACTAGCTTCTTATGTATTTTTGTTCTTAGACATTTTAGTTTAGTAATTTGAGGATAGATGTTCTTGTGATGATGACTTCCAGATTTTGGGGATAATAATAATAGTTTGAGTTGTTTTTATTAATGAGTTTAAGTCTTCCGCATTACTTTTGTTGATATTGTATTAAAATGTTAAGGTTTAGATTGGTTGGTTCGCTCACATAGGAGGGTGAATGTGGGTGCCAGTCGCGTCCCCGATTTGGGTCGTGACAACTTAGCTTAGGTAGTAGTATGGTATACTACCTTAGCCGTGCACAAGTATACTATACGGTGGCTTGGGACGTAGTTCACTTGAGTATACATGACAAATGGTTGAAGTATGAAATTATGATTATGTCTTATGTTGACTTTTTGTGATATGGTTCTTATGTTATGACCTCTTATGCTTATGTCTTATTTTGTCTAACTATATGAGATGCTCCTATAATGTCATGTTAGCTTCCATACTTAGTACCTTTGTACTAACGCATATTCCCTACATTCTAACCAAATGTAGGGTTGGATCTTTTATTTACTCTTTGAGGGTAGAGTTTCAAAAATTTAGAAGATTGAAGATCTTTGTTAGTCCTCATGTCTTGAGGACAATATCCATTTACTTTCATACCATTTACTTTTATGTTTTAGACTTTATGTGGGTTGTGTCCCATGACTTTATTCATTTCATTCATTGATGGTTTGAGACAATACTTCTAGAAAGACTTCCTCTTTTATGAAATACTTTTTCGAGTTATATTTTAAATTCTTCCATATTTTCTAATGAATGAATGTTAAGGGCTTGTATAAGATCTCTTCGAGAACGAATATGCCATGTTACGACTAGGGGGTGCTCTCGAGTTATTACAATATGATATAAGATGTGTTATATTAAACCAAATGTAAGCATTACTATCCTTGACTTCTTTTTTGTTACTAATCCCACTCACTCTAAAGTAGAAAAAAATATTTATTGTGCATAAACAATAAAGTAAATGTGGATGCGCCAGGTAGGTAGATAGACATTTAATTTTCCCTATATACATTCGAAATTAATTCACTTTTCTTCATCTCAACATTTGAGTTATAATGTCATAACGACTAAACATATTTTGATCATCTACTTCCTCCATTAGAAAACCCCTCTTTGGATCATTTTTCTCTCTCTCTAGTTCAGTAGAAAACATCATTTGTTTCTCTTATAAGCTCATTTTTTATTTTTTTACATTTAACTAGATATCATTTTATATAGATTTAAACTGAATGATCATGACTGGGATATAGGTGCGGTCGTAAGAAGTTAAAATATTAATAAACCTTACAATGTTGTAGCTCCGAAGTTATACTTGGACTTCTTTAAATGTGTTTGGAATTCTTTTGATAACTTTTTTGCTCATGACATAACTAATTTTAATGGTTTATCTAAAATTTTCTCTTTAGAATTTAATAACTGCTCACTAGGAAAAAACAGATGATCAACTCATAATCATGAAACAAAATGGTAATCAACAGTTGTAATTACATCACATTCAATCATCTCAATTTATCCAACAAACCTCTTTTTCTCCATCAACAACAACTGTAGTGCGTGTTCCACCAACAACTACAACAACAAAAGATGGATTGATCTACAACAACTCGATATAGGGGCTAATAATTATTCTATATTTAATTTATTCCATGGATACTCCTTTGATTCAAAATAGAACAAGGTATCCATTCACTTCGTTACATTTTATGTGTGTATATTTCTAATTTTTATTTTAGTACTTCTGATTTGAAATTAGAAAAAATCATTCAATAGGGATTACACATGAATTATTGCATATGACTCATAATTTTGATTTTAGCACTTTTGTTTGAAAGAGGAAAAATCATGGTTCCTTGAGACATATATTTCTCTAGTCCCATAACCAAGTGAAAAGGGGGATTTTGTTGAAGCATGAATTCTTCTTCCCTTGAATCCTTCATTGAATTGTTACTGGACTAGAGCAATATATTCTTGCGCTAGGGTCTAATATATGTGTCAAAGAGAGTATTCTCTTGCAACGTATATGGGGCAATCCCTTTAGCCTGTTGATTCAATTTCTAGAAAGTCATGTCTCTCTCCTTCGCTTAAAAAACAACCTATGATTATTCAAGTCAGACAAAATCAACTAAACTTCATGATAAAAAAAACGTATACGGTGTAGAGCGTAAAGTCGAGGATTAGTATTTAAACATTGATATAGCTTGAGAATGATTAATTAATATAACATTAAATTGTAGTATAATCTCAATCTAACTAAAGAAAATATGACTATATACTGAAAAAACCATCCTAATTAGTAAAAAAGAAAAAAGTGTAAATATGGAGTTATATTATTTTGGCAAAAGGGTCAAGTGAACCCTTTTACTTGTGTAAGTTTGCATTGTAAACCCTTCTACTTATACATTTGACATCTGGACCCCTGAACCCATCTACACTCAACATTTTAAAAATGGTTTCTGACTTCGCCTCGTTTTTGGCAGATACAACAAAGGGGCGTGTGATACACACACCTGAGGAGAGTGAAATGTGATTAAAAGGGTCTAATAGCAACATTAGGGTTTTATATAGTCTTCTTTCCCATTCACATTTAACACCATTATTTAAAAATTTAATCCTCTTTTATTTCTATGGATTTCCAGTTAATTGTTTGCTTATTTTTGTGGCTAATCCTATTGTATTTTTGTACATCATCACGAAAGTTGTTTTTCTTAGAATCCTATCATCATGAAACATGTAACTGAGAGCATAAAAAGAGAATCCCTAAAGAATTTCAAGAAAATCAGTATAATAAACTAAAAACCTAAAAATTAAACAGAGAGATGAATAGAGGATAAAATCTAGACTAAACAACTTACAAATACAAAAATAAGTCACAAAATTTATATACATAGACTAAAAATAAAATAAAATCAACAAAAATACTCAAGCAATTTTGTGGGAATGAAGAAATAAATGAGAAAGAAAAAATGTCGGTATCGATAGCCTCACATAGATAGATGTTAACACACTGTGCTTTTTTAATTTTGATGAAAACAAAGATGAATTCGTGATTGGTTCTCATGTTTTTTCTTCAATGAAAAGAGTAGAAAATTTTGCTAAAAAAGTGTGTGGAAGATGAAACAGAAATGAAATAAGATTGTGGGGAAAGTGGTGGGTTTGGTGGCAAAAGGTAAATAAAAATCATAAATGTATTAATTAAATATTATAAAAATTTCAAGATGACATGAAGTGGTATATATATACACGTGTCATTTTATAATTATTTTTAAAATTACATGTCACACATTTTTGGTACACTCACAATTAAAGGGTAAAAAAGGTGTTTAATATGTTGAGTTTAGCTGAGTTCAAGGGTTTAGATGACAAATCAGTAAGTAGAAGGGTTCACAATACAAACTGATACAAGTACAAGGGTCCACCAAACCATTTTACCTAGTATTTTTACATATAATATTATTCTATAATCTTTTCATTATACTCCTTATATTCTCATATTAAGTGTAATTCTTACGGAAAAGCACACCTATTAAGAATAATATTCAAGAGCATAGGGTAAATCACAATTTCAACTATTGCCTTTTGTGATATTATAAATACTAGTTTCTGGACACGTGCTTTGCACGTGTGTTCCTATATATGTTAGAATGACTAAAATGCAATGAAAACATATAGTGTGTAAACAACATGAAATAAATAATATAATACAAAAATTATAAATAAATCTTTAATAATATAACCATAAAACACCAATGAGGGGCATATTTTGATGTTTCAAATTAATTCTTTTTAAGCAATCTACTATAACTTTTAAACTTTGGTTAATCGTTAGCAAACTTTTAATAAAGTCACAAATGGCTAATTTCAGCTCAAACAAGTATTTAGACTTACGACTTCATAGAAAACTAAATTAAGATGTCTAATAGAGACGAAAAAAACACAAAAAAATAGAGAAGGAAAAAAAATACAATGTACACATTCTTCGTAAGACGTTGATCAATCATAATGTAGATTAAAAAATAAATACAAAATTAGTAAATAATATTTCGAGTTCTTATTGACTCTTCCTTCCATATCCTATCAAATTCAAGAGTCTTCTTCATGATATACGTTGATAACATAAACTATTTGAACATACATCAATTTGAAAATGTTTCAGTTTTTAAAAAGTAGCTTATTGATTATGAAATTGAACTCTAAATAAAAAATAATATTAAAAGTGAAGTAAATATAAATTGTGAAAAAACAAGATATCTAGCAAATTTATGGATGAATAATCATTAAAGCTACAAAAATCTCAATAAGAAGAATGAGTTACTCCATCAATAACCATCAATTTTTTTGTACGTGTCCCTTCAGTCCACATGAATAAAAGAAGTCGAATAGCATATTGTGATAATCTATGAGCTGATATAATATGAATAAGAAAAAATGATATTTTACATGGCAAAATACAATATACAAATATAAGATTCCAAATAAATTCAAGAATTCATAAAACAGCAAACCAGTTGAAAAAATAGTCATCTAAAGTGATAATGATGAAAGTAGGATATAAAATATCACTATTAAAATATTATATAATATTATTATAGTTAAACAAAAAATAACATAAATGGTACCTGAAAATCGCCGAAATAATCTCATCAAAAGGAGGTAATAGGTGAACAAAAAATATTCCTCCATTAGTTAGAGATTTATATAAAGGAGGCTTATGAGACTCACCATTTAGTTTTTCTAAAAAAAAATTTTATAGGAACTATAAATGGAGACCATAACTTTACCTCTAGAAATGATATTAAGATAAGAAATTAAAGACTATTAATGTTATTAACTCATAACTGAGTATTATTAATAATTAAAAGAGAAGATGAAAAGTTGAAGAATTTGTATATTTAATGAAATAATCATGATTTTATACATGGGGAGATGGAGGGTTTCTCTTTTTACTAACAAATTTAATATAATTTAATTTAATCATAGTAATTATAGATAGAGAGTAAAACATTAATAAAATTATTTAGATGTTTAAAATCTCAAAAAAGAGAATATATATATATATATATATATATATATATATATATATATATATATATATATATATATATATATATATATATATATATATATATATATATATATATATATTATAGAACATAGGTATTATTAAGTTAGATATTTTAATTAGGAATTAACCTAAGGAAGTGTAAAAGTCTATCAACATTTAAATTAAAATGAAACAATTTAATATTTAAATTTAATAGTTAAATGTTTTATAATATTTTTATTTATAGTAAAGGTAAAATCGTAATTCAACTTCTAGCTTTTTTTGTTCTCACTTGTATAATATATGATAAGGGAAAATAATGCACAAATAGCTCCGTAGACTATGATCGAAATCTCAAAGTCACACCTTAACTAAACTAAGGTCATATTACCCCCTTGAACTTTTTTTTTTGGTAATTGTGTGCACCTTTTGGGATTACATGTCATTCGCATATCTCCCACGTACCTCAATTGTGTGGATTCACGGAACGTGCCACGTTAGACAAAAGGTGCAAAAAATTACAAAAAAAAAAAAAGTCCAAAAGGGTAATAGGACCTTAATTAATTTAAGGTGATCTCTGAAATTTCAGTAATAGTTCAGGGGTTACTTGTGCATTTACCATAAATATAACTTTGTAAGTGTTGAAAAATTGATCTCCTAGAAGATAGAAAACTTCAATATGTGAAAACCCATACATGGAAAAAATTTCAAACACCTATCTCCAACTTTGAAAAACTTATATATTTTTTATAATGAAAAAAGCCTCAAAAATTCACTTCATGTGGAATATAATTAGTACGTTTCACATAGCTTATATACCGAACAAATCACATTCCAAAAAAATGTAAGGGTTTTTAAATATTAACTTCTAAAGTACATTTTGATTTATTCTTGAAAATATGTATAAATATGGGTCGATCTATTTTTAATCCAATCCATTTGTTATCTAATTCATTTTTAAAATATTTTTTTTAGGTAAGAAAGATTAAATGAGGGAGGGTATTACATTGTGGATATTTAATCTATACCCGGTGAAAATTTATATAGCCAATAAATTAAACTACTAAGATTCTCTTATACGAATATTGGACATAGAATGAGAAATCAAAAGAAAAAGAAAAACATAGTTCTTGGAGTTAAAGGTATTATTATTATCGTATATATTCACAAACTGCAATATTAAATAGTTCTTGGAATTAAAGGTATTATTATTATCGTATATATTCACAAACTACAATATTAATACTCCAAGAATTTGTATTTTTTTGCTTTCCTGATTAAAAGATCATTTAAATTTAAGAAGCAAAAAGATTTTGGGTGTGTTTGGTATGAAGAAAAACATTCATCGAGAAGCCATTCGCGCACACTGACATCTTTCTGAAAATATGTTCTAATTTTATCATGTTGGGTGAGTCAAATGTTGTAGAAAATATTTTACAAATCAACTCATTTTCCTCAAATTAAAAGAAAATGACTTCCCTTCTTAACTTAAGGAAATGATTTTCCAAAACGCTCTTCCAACCTCCGCCCACCCCACCCCCTACCAACACTCCACACACCCTACCAACCCCCAACCCACCACACATCATCCTACCAGCCCCAACTCATCCTCTACCAGCCCCTCACCCACCCATACACCCTACCAGCCAACCCACCCACCCATACACCCTACCAGCCCCCCTACCAGCCCTCCCCCCCCTCAATCCCTAAAAAAATTAAGTTCATATTTTAATTTTTCACCCTACCATCGTAAACCCAACCCCCCCCCCCCACACACACACACACCAACGAAAAAATTTTATTTTGTTATTTTTTTAAAAAAAAATTCCACTTCTAAATTATTTTTTACTCCAATAAAAAATAAAAGATATCAAAAACATATTTCACTCAAAAATCAAACACTAAAATATACTTCCGAAAAATATTTTCTACTCACCAACCAAACATTAAAAAGTAATCAAATATCTACTTATTTCAAGTTAAACATCTTCTATGAACATTTTCCATGAAAAACATTTTCCTTCATACCAAGAACAACCTTAGAGTAAGTTTTTATGGCTATAAGTTACTATCTACAAAAAGATGATTAACTTTTTTTTTTATGTTGGATTCATGCAACAAAAACAACTCTTAAAATGAGATAATCCTACACCTAGATATAACATTATTCTTAGGAATTTTGTTTTGCCAAGAAATGTCACCAAAGTAAGAAAACTTTAAAATAAATCTCCTTGACCCATATATAATAAAAGGATAGGATAGGTTGTACCTTTATTTCTAAAGAATATTTATATTGCTAATTTTGATGATTCTGTAAATTGTGTTGATATGTGTACGTTAAATACATTAATAAACTATGATATTTTAAAGAAAGACCATATTGGAAAGAAAAGTTGTCCTTAAGAAGGATTTTTTTTGGAATTTTGATTATTTTTGCATGATTGACATGTTACATCACAAAGGAAGGTTCATTGACAAATATAGTCCAACACATAAAAAAACACATTTAGATTTAAAGAGAGTGTGTCGCATAATTTCATAATTATTTATTCTTCTTAGTGAATTCCCGTAGTGAGATCAACATCCATCTTAGTAATGACTTATTTCCTCTAAATACTTCACAACTCTCTTCCCTTTTGTGGAGGTGAATCCAGAATCTTCAATTTATGGTTTATGAAATTCTAAAAAGGTACCTCGTTTAATTTTGAATAGGTAACCTTTTGTAGAATCCAAATCTATAAACTCAAGATTTTGGATCCGACTCTTTGTAAATATAATCTTTCATTGCAGGGAAGAAAGTTGTGAAGTCTTAAGAAGAATAACTAAGATGGATGCTGATGATGCTATGGGAATTCACATGGAAGAAGAAATAATTACATAAATCCTCAACAAGCTCTCTTTCGACACAAATGTGTTATGAAGTCCTTGATGACACTGGTCAACGAATCTAAATTTATAATGAAGCATCTCAATCATGCCAAAAATAACCAAAAATGTTTAAAAAAATGTTTTCTTAATGTCAACCTTTCCTTCCAATATGGTCTTTCAGAATTGCTTTTAAAAGTTCATGCACACATCACTGAAATTAAAATAAAAATAGTTCAAGGTAAACAAAATAACTGAACTTCCTGATAAAAACATGAAGAGTGTATTGTCTTAAGCTAAGGATTATCTTTTAAACATGGAATACATAGTCCCCATATACTTTTGAATAAATTATTCAAACTTTACTTTTTAATCTTAACACAACTTTGACTTTATGTCTTAAAACAAGGTTAAAAGCAATTGCAAAAGACTTCTTGAAAAGACTCTAAGAACTTCATATACTTGTCTCTTAAATTTCCTTGAATTTAAATTTATGGAATTCAAGGTTATGATTCATGATTCTGGATAATTTCTAGATGTTTATAAGTCATTTAGAGTAGTTTGAATCAATAGGAACTGTTAATAAACTTTAGAAAGACTTAAACAGAACGAATAATGAAATATGGGTGGAAAACGATGATTTGGACGCATCTGGAGCGCGCCGCGCAAACCCCATTTACCTAAGGCTCGAATCAAGCGCACTGCAGGTGCACTGTGCCAGCCTTTTGGCGCTATGGGGGCTCGACATACCTGGCCTTCCCCATGTGCATCTGACAAGTTTTTCAACTCATTTTGCTGATCCTAAATTATTTAAATCGATTCCTTTTCTCATTACTTACTTATATTTAAATATTAAAAGCATTTACACAAGATTATAATTCGAAACAACTCTTAACATTGGTAAAACGTCTGAAGAAAATACATCAATCACATGTATGTTCAAGAATGAAAGCAATTCAAGAACATCAAATCCTAACTCTTTAAGGAAGAGAATCGCTGAATTAAGCATGTTTGCCGCATGGGTTAGTAGATCTAATGCTATGTGATCTCACATAGCTTGTAGGGATCACCCCCGACAAAATCCAGAAGCTAAATTTGAAGATCTTGACGTCTCTTCTCCTTTCTTTTCTCTCCAAGACCTAGCGTGAAATTTTAACTTTTCTAAACTGACTAAAATTTGATTTTACCACAATTAACTCCTACAAATGAATTGGAATATTTAGGTATTGAAAAAACTATATTACCCTTCAAATTTAAAGATAGACTTTCTCTATTCAAACAGCCCAACTTCAAAAGGGTAACAGTTACTCAAACGAACTCAGAATCGCGCAAACTTGGCAGGGTTAGGAAGATCATTCCAAGAGATTCCCAACCATATTTGAAAGTATGATTAAATCATCCTGAGCTACTAGTTATGATTGTTTGAAGTTGACCAAAACCCAATTTTTCCTAACTTAAACAAATTCCCACATTTTCAAAAATGATTGTTTCAAATTGCGAGATGTTACATAATCTGACTAATCAACATATGTCAAGTGATCATAAATATTATATGTGTATACATTCATTTCTCTAGTTTGGTTACTTTGGTGACTAAAAAACTATATTTTACTAACTATACACATATTATTTATTGCTTAGTATAACGACCATTTTATTTACTGGACAATCTAAAATAAAACATAATTATTACATTATAAGACGATTATAATTTTCCTGTTTCGTTAAATTAATAGTCCCAACACCTTAAATGGTCAAACATAAATTTACAGTATTAAGAAAATTAAATTATAAGCTTAAACATAATTTGTCTTGATAAAATTAAACTTACAAGAATTTATTTATTCATTAAACTTAATGTGGTTTCCATGCGATAAATATAATATTACCTTGTAACAATACAAGAAATAGCTAATGTGAATTGTTACAAAAACTAATTCTTTAAGCTTTTTTAAAAAATTTAATCATCAACCAATAATTGATGCACAGTAAGTCTTAAGCACCACAATGCTTAGTTAGAAGTTATTAACAGTTCAGTTGCAATTTACTAAGAAAATTAGATAAGAGACACCCCATTGAAAAACCTTATTAGGACACACATTCTATGTTAGAGTAAACCTTAACCAGTTTGAACATAGGATTTTGACGGTTATAATAACATATATTATTTTCCATCGTGAAAAGAAGAGGTTATACAAAATTGATTTAATTGTTTAAGAAGCCGAATAAAGTCTCTCTATCCTTTGCATGTCCCGTGTCATAAATTACCATAAATAACATATTTATTAAGATTATTAGTTCAAACAATATAGACCCTGATACCACATGTAAAATAAAATACTTTAATACATATTGTCAAGATCTTGAACATGATAATCTTACATAGAGACTGATCAGGGCGCTTATATGATTTAGAAGACATAATCACAGAGAAACAGAAATGTTGGTCGTAAAATAGTTTCTACCTCCTTGCTCTAACTGTATGTTACCTGATGAGTCCCCAAAATGGACTCATCTATCCCTTTATTTTAATTTTGTCCTAAATTATGTATTTTATCTCGATATTTGATAAAAAGCTCTAAGTTTAAGGTATTTGACGATTTGGTAGGAGTATGGACACTTAGGTGCAAAACAGAAGAAAAAAGTTGATGATGCAAAGTGCACATTCCCAGGCACACTTGGTGATACACCTTATAGCAGAGTTTTGTCATCTATTACCGCAAGCGAGCCCTGAAGAAAGTGGATCAAAAGGCGAATAAAAGCAGCAGTCGGTGTTTCGCAGAATAGTTTTGCGAAGTAGAGTTATTCCGCCAAACATTACAACATGAATGAATAAAATGCAAAGGCGCAAATGGTATTGAACCAAGAAAAGAGCGATTCGCCAAATCAGTCAGCGAATCACGACAGAAAAAAACGCTGAATGGATCCACCAGCTCTAAATCTGAAGTCTATAAATACTTAACTCTTTCGTTATTCAGGGAGGATTTTGGAGAGTTCTTTTTAGAAGAGTGTTCGGAGAGAATTAGAGAGTGAATGACACTTAATATTTTATTTTATAGAAACTTTGTTCTTAAGTTTTTTGTGAAGTTTGGAGAGGATTTTGAAGAGGCTTGAAGAAAAAAGTTCTTATCCAATATTAGAAGTGGGTATTCTCCATATACCTTCATTTTCCATTTTTGGGGTTTAATCTTTTAAACTCATTTTATTTCTTTATCATTTATAGTATGTTTGATTATTGCTTGATGTGTGGTTAAACACCCCCATTCTTGGGGTGTGATTTAGCAAATTTGGGTATTGCTTCCTGATAGGATTAGATGGATTTTAATGGTTATTTCACCTAGTGATTTTGGTTTAATTTAATGGGCTTGTAGTAACAAATAAAAAACCAGCCATGTGTTTTCGACTTTCCGTAGAGGGAGGTCCCAATACTAACACTACTAGACTGATGACGTAAGGAGTAGGTCAACATGAGGTTCATCCCGAGAGGGTAATCCCTAATCCCATATTGAAGAACCCTCTATCAAAATTTCAAGGTGTGGGTAAGGCGTAGACTTTTTAGTTTAGACGATTGGGTGTCCAAGAGGAACCCATTTTATATGGCGTAAGTTGCCCGAGAGAAATTTAAATTCACCTAAAGCTTAGCTTAGTCACAATTGTCTTGCAAACTTTACTATCAAAAGCATGCACCCATTAGTTTGGGTCAACATATATAGCGGTCACAGCCCAAGAACTTTCTCCCATACTTGATTTCTCCTTTGTTTTTGCTATTGTACTACTTGTGTCATAACCCCCCCCCCCCCCCCTTTCTTGCTATTTGACACTTTGATGTCACAAATTGAATTTAATTTTGTTTTATTCAAAAATATGTTGAGCTATCAATATTTAGAACATAATTCTAAGTATTTACTACTTTAACTATCACTACCTTTGGACACGACCCCTTCCTACCCCAACCCCTGGTTGGGTTACTATACTAGCTTCAATTTGTAGACACTCAAAATGTAGTTTAGTTTCGTTGATCAAGAAATATAAAAGAAACACAAAATTGAAGCATCACTACCACAGTCGTCAGTGATTGAATTATTGTATAGAATATGTGATAACCGTAATAGGTGAAGGGAGGAGCAATTTATAGAGGTTATCATTTAATCTGGTACATCCATAAAGTAATAGATTAAGTCATAACCTTTATAAATTGGTCCTTCCTCCACCCTTTAGGGTTATCACATATTCTCTACAATAATTTCATCGGTGACGATTTTTGTAACATTAAGTCTTTCAACGGCTGGGAAGGAAGTCGTAGAAAAGAAGCCTATCGCCACGCCGACCGTCACCAATCATCAAATATGAGACTGGGCCCCTTGCACGGATAACTGCATTCGACCCCCAAACTTATATACTTATGGAAACTTTCTGGCCGCCAAACCTTGGTCCTCTGACAATGACATCTCTTTCTCTACTTTAGTCCTAAATTCGATTAGGTCATGACATTTGTTTGATTAGATGATTATCACGTGATATAGAAGACCTAATCAATGATATTTGGGGCTGTAACATTCTTTATTACTTCTTCTAGGGAAAAGAATTAGAAACCAATTTACAACTAATGTTTCCGCTTCACTCTGTGATGATATCTTCCACATCATGTATGTGCCCTTAACAATCTCCATGTAAGATTATCGTGTTCAAGATCTTGATATTATGTATTAGAGTATTTAATCTTACATGACGCATCTCTGACTTTGTCTACCATCAACTTATGCGTGAACAAGTCCATCTTGTCGATGCCTTAAAGGTCAATCACTGGAAAATGAAGATGTAGAGAACTCTCGGAAATTAGCACCTTCTTAATGTTCTTAGAGTTGCAAACGACACTACAAATATTGTAAAAAAACTTACTCATTTAATATAAATAAAGTAAAGATTGAACAACATCATAACATAAAATAAATTAAAAAATGAAGCAAATCGCGAATTTATAATAAAAAAATCAGCGATGTATAACCAATATTAAAATTCAGCTTTTATTCCCACACATTTTTTATTGGATGCAGCAACAAAAAGTTTTGAATGGATGAAGAAGTTTTATATGCTATAACTACAGTCAATTTCACGTATGGCTAATGAATATTTAGTCAAAAAATTAACAAAATTTATTTTTAAAAATCTCATTTAAAGCCAAGTTTGGTCGTCTAGAGTGAAGGTTGAAGATCAATTACAATTGGTGTCGATCATATGAATCTATGATGGCCTAAGAAGCGACATTATCAAAACAGTTATAACGCTCTCACATGCATACACATATAAGGAGTAAAAGAACAATTCCAGCCGAGATTAAAGATTATTTAAGATTACAGTTTGATCAAATACTTGTTTGAACATCATGTGTGGTTCTTTTCTTATTTATTCTCTTTGTATGCGTAATAGACCGACCATCCTTCAACACTAAGACAATCTTAAGTAAGTAAAGATTAATTTGTAATGGAAGTAGTAAAGCCTTTGAAAGGGTAAAGTCTCGTATCAAAATTAAAAGGTGAATATTAAATGAAGAACTATTATACCTACTGAGTTACATATTTGTTGGTTTTCTATAACTGGACAAAGTGTCTAGTCATCACGATCAAGAAATTGATCAACTTTTGATTCTTCATGTCACAATCAAGCCTACACCTTGGATGGGTGGGACTCTAGAACTGTTATCGGTCCCCAAGTGAACCCGCATCCAGGATAACTACAACAGAAAGACTAACTTAAGCATACATAAGCATCAAATTGAATCAACTTGTCAACAATGTATTAAATCTCAAAATTCTTTGAATATACTGAATATTAAACATAAGTTTTTTAGAAAACTTCTAAAATTAAAAGACTCTCCAAAACTTTCTATCTATGAAGATCTATTGAACAGGTGGACCAATTACACCTTGTAGAGGTATAGAACACCTCAACTAAGTGGATCCACTAAGATCTATCGGAAGGAACATAGGATTTATCTAAAAATAATGATATTGTACCCATGTTGGAGTACATGGTTTATGAGGAATGTGAGTTGTCTGGACACATTACTATATCGGTGTTCAATACTACTCCTTATAATATATGCTCATGATCAATGTTTATAAACATACTCTTCCTCTAGTTTGAGATAATTACTCAAACTATCCTCTTAAAAGAGGTAACTTCTCTGAAATATCTTTGAACTCATAAACCCCTTTTATAAATCAAAGTTTATCTTTTTTCTCAATGTAAAAACTAATACATTCTAGGAATACTAAGTTCCCTAATACTCTTGCTTAATCCATATTTGAAACTCTTTCTCAAGATTATATCAAAATCATATTGTTCTATGATAATTGTTGACTCGGGAAATCATATTGCATAAACATTTATGGCATATTTAGATACCATATTGTTTAGACATTGATGACATACTCAACTCTCATACTAATCATGAACTCTTTCTCAAAACTTATGTTTACTTTATCAAAAACACATAATAAAATAACAATTTTTTCTTAAAGATTCTTAGAAACTATATTTCAAAATAGTGTTCATTTTAAAATATAGACATGGACAAATCAAACTCAAGGAGCCCGATAACAATTTAGATAATTCAATACTCGGAACTCAAAACTCAATGATACTACTCATCTTAAAAATACTCAATTAATAGGGTTCATGTTGAAATATAGACAACAAAATTCTTTCAAAATCTCCCTTCTAACCTTCCAAAATGGAGAAGAAAGTGAAATGGAAGAGAGGGGGCTGATTTTAGCCATTAATTGAATTTTTGACCATGAGTTGACTATGTTGAACGAGGTTAACATTAGAAAAACTAGCTCCCTAACTAATTAAAGTATCTGAATGAACCCTCGAGATTCATTTGAAACTCGATAAAAATAAACCAAATATGCTAGCCTACTAAATTCGACATTTGGACTTAATGGAATGGTCAGATTTCTGGAAAAAAAAATTGTTTCTACAAAAATGCCCTCTTGGACCTCTCTTTAGGCCTTAAGATCCACTTCTTGCCAAAACACCCTACTCTCAACCTACAGTTTCAAAAACATACCTACCACTCTAATTTCTCAAACATGATGTTCCGGATACAATGGAACTAACGGAACGCCCATCCAATGCTCAACTCAAAATGTTGACCAAACTCAACCTATCAAGAATTCGCAACTCAAGATGAGTCAAATTATTAAAAATGCACTCTATATCATTGGGGACTACACTAACCATCCTCCAAACACAAAAAAGCATTAAAATGCTACAAGGAAGGGAACGATGGTCATTTCACAATTAAAAACAAAATTACAAACAATGAGACATTACACGCCGATCTTCTATTAATTTTTGATCCATTATAGTCTGCATCTACAAAATATCCAACATGGGTATGATTGTGATTGCTAAACAATATGTCAAGTCCAAGGGATTGTTTCAGAGTAACATATAATTTTATTTCAAGGCTTCCCAATGTTTAATCGTTGGCACAAACATGAGTTGGCTAACAAAACTTACCGCAAAAGCAATATATAGATGAGTTACATTAAGGTAGTTTAATTTTTCAACAAACCTTTTATATTTCGTAGGATCATTACAAGAAACACTATCGTCTTTTGTAAGATGCACATTGGGAACCATTGGAGCACTACAAGGTTTGGCTTCCAACATTAAAATGTCTATAAGTCGGTCACGAATAGAGATAGAAAAAGTTCCTTTATTGCTTCTATTGACTTATACTCCCAAGACATATCTTAACTGACCTAAGTCTTTCTTATGAAATTTAGCATATATGAAAGATATCTGACAATCACGTAACACCTAAGATTTGGAAAAGAAAAATATTTTTCTTGGTTTGCAAGTTGAGTATATGGTTCCCATCTAATGGTTGTCGAAGCTACTACAGATCATATATGGAAAATGTACGAAGGGGGAAATAATTTTTTTGAAATCAAGTCTCAGTTTTCTTTTTACGATCGATAGGGTGGTCATTCATTCCTTGTATGAGTCATAGATAGGTCTCACAAGTGAGTCCCAAACTTAGTTAAATTTTAAGGTTAAAGTGTGGTTTTACGGCTAGTTTCTATTGACCGTAGGAAGACCTACAAGGCATAGAAATGTTCCGTTAAAAAAAGGTAGTGAAATTATAGTTCCATGAATATGAATCGTAGAGTGACATCCCGCAGTTATTTAAAAGGTATTTTCTATAATTGTTTTGAATAAAAACAATATTCTTTTTCCTTCTACCTTAAGCCTTATAGAAATGTTTTAAACCACAAATCACCCACTTACATATTAATCTCCTAAATTCCTTAAAGCTCAGGAATGTCATTCTCTCAAATTGTTTTAAGATTAAGGAAGAAGAAGAGCTACCATTCCATCCATGTTTTCAATCCTCCATTCTTCTTGGCCTTTTTACATTAAGGTATGTGTATATTCACCCATGGAGTACTTTCCTCCATGGGTCCTCAAGGGTTTTCAAATTCTCCTTTTAATTTCATTGATTCAAGTTGGGGTTTTAATTCAATCTCATGGGTTTTATTCAATTTTGAATGATTATTCTTAATTAAGTTTTCTAATACATGATTCAATGTTAATAGATGATGTGTAGTTAAAATTATGTTAAACCATGCCAAAATTATGATTTTCAACTATGAGAGCTTTGATGAACTCATAAACTTATGAAATATGAAATTTATGAAGATATACATGTCTTCTAAAGTTATTATAAATGAATTTTAGGATGTTTTGAAAGTAAAGTATCAATGCTATTGTGAGAGGTTTTTTTCACATGGTATTATGATCATGATTGTGAAAGATATTTCTCACATATGGATTCACTTTAATGAAATCAAAGATTTTCTCATCTATGTTGAATCATGTTTAAGGATGTGTTCTATGTTTCGGTTTTGAAATATGTGGATTGGGATTGATCATTATCTTTCCTATGTTAAAATGATAGTTGACTTTTTTTTTATTCCATTAGGAGTTATACTTAGCACCGATAGGGCTTTGAGGTGGAGGCTAGATTAGGGTAGTTTCTAGTAGCATTATCTAGTCTCAAACTATGTGCTCATGTAAGACTGTCTTAAATGACCTAAATAGTAAATCCACTTTAGCAAAACATGATATGTACGAATTCTACCATGGAAAGTAGTTTTCCTTACTTTTGGTCCGAGGAACATACTGGATTCCATGATATAGATGTGATGGTCTAGTTGTCGATTAAGGGTAAAATTCAAAAAAACTTGACTATGTTTTCTTCAATTTTTTTCTTATATCCATTATTCCAAATGCATTGACTATCTCCTATAATATCCATTTTTATTTCTTTATGTTAACATATCCAATTATTAATCATGTCTACATGTTTTAATACATTTATACTATCATGTTTATGTTAATGAATATTTCCTCATACTTAGTACATTCCATGTACTAATGCATACTTGTGCCTACATTATCTCATGAACAAGGGTACGATGTTCCTACTCTACACACTCATGGCTAGACATTCGCTGGTGCTTAATTTGATTTTTGTGTTCTCATGATCCGAGGACTGAGACAATGTTTATCTTTTACATCTTTTGTTTCAAACATTGTAAATTATGTATGAGTTACGTCCTAATTATCTTTCCTCATGATGTATTAGATGGATTTGAGAATTATGCAAGACTTTGCTTTGTTAAGCTTTTGATATATGATGTATGCTAGGTGTTTTTTGTAGGACCTCTTAGAGTATTAGACATCATGTTACATCTAGGATGTACCCTTGGGTGGTGAAAAACATGGTATTCGGAGAACAATGTTTAGAATGGTCCTAGGATGTCTCATAAGCCACATCGAGTAGATTCTTGTTCATAAATATGAAATGTGCCACACTTATGAGTAGAAGGCTATAAGATGTTTAGGAAATTCCATTTCTTTCATCCTTCTGAATTCTTGTGGTTGAGATAACTCTTAATGTATCACTTTTTATCCTTGTCTAATCCTTTGTAAGATATGTACCCTCAAGATCATATTTTAGGAGGAATATGAATGAGAATGTGGAACGAGAATCTTCTCAAGAATCTTCTCAAGTTCTGACCGACCCTTTAGTCGAACAAGTTATGCGGAGTTTCCAACTACTTTTCAAGTGTTGGATCAAGATGTGATTGCTTAATCCAATAGGGAGATTGTGGTACCCATTTACCCTAAATGTGGGTATGGCTGTATCTAGAGTAAGGAACTTCACTTGGATGAATCTCAAGTCCAAGGTCAAGGAATCTCAAGAGTTCATTGATAAGGTATAAAAGGTATTGATGATTGTGAGAGTGACGGTGGTGGAAAATTTGGAATTTTCCTCTTATCAACTTAAGGGTGTTGCTCAAATTATGCTCGACAATGGAAGGAAGAGAGGACAGTTGATGTGTGTCTTCTTTATTGGGAAATGTTTAAGGTTGATTTCCTTGATAGGTCATTTCCCCTTGAGATGAGGGGGCAAACGGTGCTTGAGTTCATTAACCTTCATCAAGTAAATATATGTGTGAATGAGTATTCCTTGAATTTCATACTATTTCTTAGATATGCACATACAATTTTTGTCGATCCTAGGGCAAGGATGGGCAAGTTTGTTTCGACATTATCTGAGATGGTGATTGAAGAATGTTGTACTACCATGATCATTTCATGCTCAATAAATTGAAGAGGAGAATCATAAGGAAAGGTCTAGAGAGGTAAAGAGGCCAAAGACTGGTGATGGTGATATTTAACATTCAAGGTCCGACAGACATGATCATTCCAAGTTCCAACAAAGGTTTTACGGTCAAGGTTCCTCCATTGTTATGGGTCCTAATTTTAACAAAGAAAATATGTATAACACTAATACCCAAGAAGTAAATAGTGGTGCAGAGGTATCTTCGTTTCCCACATGCCAAAAGTGTGGTAAGAGTCATCAAAGAAAATGCTTAATTACTACAGATTATTGGTCTGATTCTGGTAAAATTTTTCACTACTTGAGGTATTGTCCATCTAAAAATAAAAAAGGAAAGGATGGTAGTCAATATACATTTAGTTGTTTGGGTTCAAGTTCTCCAAATCAAAACTCGTTCTATGCACTTTAGACTCATCATGAACAACATGGTTCTTCCAATGTTGTTACCGATATATTCAAAGTATTTCATCTTGGTATTTATTCCTTGCTTGATCCAGATGCTAACTTTTATTTTGTGGATTCCTATGTGGCTATGTTATTTGATGTTCTTCTAGATGTGCTATTAGACCTTTTTTTGTCTTTAGTCTTATTGGTAAATCTGATGTGGCTAAGAGAGTATATTGAAATTGTGTCGTCTACTTATACCAAAGCTTTACTCATGTTGATATAATAGATCTTGATATGTTATACTTTTATGTTATTCTTGGTGTACATTGTGTAACATCCCTCAATTTGAAAAAGCTAAGAAGAAGATAAGAACTTGAAATAATCATTTCTTGAAATGATAACAAATCTGGAAATTTGTTTAAGTTAGGAAAAGTGAATTTTTGGTCAAATTCAAACAGTCATGAATCCTACCTAATGATTAGTTAAGTATACTTATAGATATGGTTGGAAATCTCTTGAAATGATCTTTCCAACGCCTCCGAGTTTGCACCATTTCGAGTTTGTATGAGTGAGATATGCCCTTTGGAAGTTGGGTTATTCAAATAAGGAAATTTTCAATGCGGATTTTTAAGGTGTATTTTAGTCTTTCCTTGCCCTATTATTTTAATCCGTTTGTAGGGGTTTAATATGGATCAAATCAAATTTTAGTCAGTTTTAGAAATTTGAAATTTACACTAAGGCTTGGAGAAAGGATAAGAAGGAAGAAAGAAGAAGAAAGGGGAAGATTCATTAAGATCAATCAATCTAGTTGTGGTTTTAGCCTATGATTTATTCCTACCAGGTATGTTAGGCTTTAATAGCGTTGGGATCATTGTCCCATGTTCCGAATATATTTATTTAAGCATGGATTCATCATAAAAGTGTTTGAAAGTTGATGACTTGATATCTATTCTTAATTTTTATGTTGTTCTTGAAATTGACTGATTTGGGGAAGTTTATGAGATAATTACATCGTATTATAGAGTCATTTCGAGTTAGGTTCTTAGGTACACTTGTTGGGTATCTGTATTTAAAAAGGAATTTGAGAAAAAGAACCGAGTTTGGGCGAATAAGGGCTGGAAAACGAAAAAGAAATTTCATCAGATGAAATTAGGAATTGGTGGCGCATTGCGGGCTGAGTTTCCAGATTTGGAAATTTCATTTCATGTAGGATCCGTCACGGAGTGTTCTGCCCATAAATATTTTTTCGAAACAAAATTTAAAAGCCTCTTCAAGTCGCGGATCCACCCTCAATTTTTTATTTTCGGTCTTTTCTCATGTTTAGCTACTTAGAATCATTCCTAAACATCATGAGATCTTTTCAGACACAAATCATAATCCTTGAATCCATAATTCAATTCAACGACCAAATCAGAGTCAAGTTAAGAGAATTTAAGATCAAAGTTAAGGGAAGTCAAGAGTTAAGTCAAGATAGGTTCGTAGAGTTTTTCAAAAGTATTTGACAAATGTTTTAACTTTGTTTCAAGACTAAAGGTTTTAAGTTTAAGCAAAAAGTAAATAGTTGAGTTCATTTCTAAAAAAAATCTAAGAGGGAACTAAGTATTCCCAAAGAAATTATAAATGTTTTCACATTTGAGAAAGAAAATGGATCATCGATTTCAATAGCTTTTAATCTATGTTTTGAGAAATTATTTCTAACCAAAGAAAGGAGTTTGTTTTGATATTTTTGAACTAAGTATATTTTGAGGAGTTGTATGGAGCACCGATATGGGGATGCAAGTTCATATTAACTCAAGTATATATAAAACCATGTAGCCATTATGGGTATTGAAGGATCATACTATTTAGATGACTCTTTCAAATAAGCTATTGAATCCACTAAGTTAAGAGGGGTTCTATATGACAGCAAAGTATAGGATAGTTCTGGCAACATGGGCAAGACGTTGTATCCCTACTTTGTCTCATAGTGGTGGTTGTCGGTTAGATAATCTAACACAAAAACTATATTCCTTTTGTATATGAGTAGAGTTAAGTTTTTTTACTGCTTTATCTTCAACTAACTAAGTTGTCTATCAGTTGTTTTATAAGATTTATGTATGTTGCACGTTCTTTATTGGTTTACATTTGAGTTAAGTTATTCAAAAGTTAATAAGAGTCAAGGTAAATGTTTCTTCATGATTATTTTCAAGCCTATATCTTTTTAAGCATTCCAACTCGCATACTCGTACATTCAATGTACTAATGCCAGTTGGTCTGCATCATTTTATGATGTAAACACCGGTAACCAAGATCATCACCCAACTCTTCGTTGATCCATTTGAGCACTCAAAGTCTATTGGCGAGCCTCCTAGCTTCTCGAAGGACTCATTTGATCATTTCCTTCAGTATTTCATTATTAGGATGATCGGGGGTCTTCTCCTGACATGCCTCTTTTGTTTAAAGGCTTCATAGACAGCTAGGAGTTATTTGTCTTTACATTATTATTTCCTATGTTAAGATTTGAGTTACCATTTTTTTCTAAGTTGAATGTTTGATTTTCTAAAAATTCTAAGTTATTTTGTTAATCAAGTTGAGTAGATATGAATTTAATTATTATAATAATGCTTTGAGTCTTTCGCCGAGTAAGTAAGTCATGTCAAGGGTTCGCTTAGGGCCAACAATGGTTCGAGTGCCAACCATGTCAAGGGTGTAGGCTCAGGGCATGGCAAGCTTGGTATCAAAGCCCAAGGTTTCAGAGTCCAAGGGAATTTATGAAGTCATGTTTCTATATTACTACTTATCGGTGTGAAGAGCACCTCATCGATAATTAGGACACTACAACACTTAAGAAAATTTCTCACTTCTTTCTCACTCATTTTGTGCGTTAGAGTTTGATCTCTAAAAAATTTCTTCTAATTCGTGCTTGCACGGGTTTTTAGATATTCATGCTTCCACGAAAAACTATCTGAGGTCGTCCTACTAAGAGAAATGTTGAGGAGAAAGGGATGCCCAATACACCTAACGTGCAACCCTAAAGAGAGGTCACGAATGTTGTGTTTTGTGAGTCTATAAGGATACTAAGTCTAGATGTGACTAACCAAGTTGGGAAGCAAAGAGGGGCTAGACAAGAAGAGGTTGACATTTTGAGGATTCAAGAGTTCTTTACAATGAACCCTCTAAGATTCACGGGTTCAAGCACCACCAAGGATCCAGAGAACTTTATTGAGGAATTGAGAAGATTATTTGATGTTATGTGCATTGCCGATACTGAGCGAGTTGGACTAGTTGCATATCAAGTGAAAAATGTTGTTATGACTTGGTTTGATCAGTGGAAGGAGGGTAAAGATGAGTATGAACCAGATGTGAGTTCAGCTTGTTTTAAGGAGGCCTTCTTGGGGTGTTTCTTTCCCCGAGAACTTAAAGAGGCTAAGGTATGGAAAATTTTTACCATTAATGAAAAGTCACTATGTATTCATAAGTATGGGTCGAAGTTCACCAACTTACAGGTAATGCTTCGAAGACGGTTGAATATTTGATGAGTTGAATGAGTTTGTTTGTTGTTAGGTTGTCTCGTTTATAAGGTAAAGAGGTAGGGCAGCGATGCTAATTAGGGATATGGATATATCAAGGTTAATGGTATATGTGTAGTAGGTTGACGAAGAGAAGCTGAGGGATGGGGAGGAATTTGGAAATAAGAAAGCTAAGACAATGAACGAGTCCAGACAATAGAAAAGTAATGTGAACTATTCGTCCTTTCAACAAAAGAAAAAGGGACCTCCATCATCTACTAGTGCACCAATACTCGAACACACAGATGAGTATAATAGCCAAAATTCCCAAAACATCATAGCTAAACTTGCACAGTCTCAAGTTAATGTGGCATAAGAAGGTAACTAGGCTCTTGTATGTGCTAACTGTTGTAAAACCCACCTAGGTAAGTGTCGTGATGGACAGACAGGTTGTGTCAAATGTGGGTAAGAGGGTCATATCTTGAAACAGTGTCCTATAAAAAGGCAAGGTAGTGGAAATCAGGGTAATAGAGCCCAATCTTCATAAGTTTCCCCACCATACAGGTCTTTACCTAGAGGAGCTACATTCGGTACTTGTGGAGGAACAAACTACCTTTATGCGATCACTAGTCATCAAGAGTAGGAGAACTCTCCAAATGTTTTCACTGTATGATCAAAGTCTTTACTCTTAATGTTTATTCTTTGTTATACCCAGGAGCAAGTTTATCTTTTGTAACTCCTTATGTTACAAATAAGTTTGATGTTTTTCCTGAAATATACTGTGAACCTTTTTGAGTTTCTACACCTGTTGGGGAATCTATTCTAGCTAGACGATTATATCGTAATTTTGTAATTTCCATCAATCACAAAGATACCATGGCTTATTTATTCGAGTCCTCCTCTTGCTTCTTCTCTTCTTTTTTTCTTCCATCTCTTATTTTTTTCTTCTTGTTTTTATTCAGTCTTCTCCTCCTCTTGTTCATTAACTTCTTCTGCAAAGTATCCATCAACTACAATAAGATCTTCATGGACTATTGCTAATGGAAGAATTTCACCAACATCATTGAAATTACCAACTAAAGCAGCATCTTCATTGACTGTTCGTGTTGTCTAGTCTTCATCAATTGCTGCAAGATTAGTGGTACAACATTCTTACATATAAATTGTTTTACACAAACAGTTTATAAATTAGTTTACCTTTATTTTTCTTTTCTTTTTTGCGTTCACCTCAATTTATCATCTTGTATAAAAGCAATAACTTCAATCATTGGTTGTTCAATATATGCAACACGCTCTCATAGATTATCATCTTTAGTTTTTTGACCACTCAAAAAAAATTCTCACAAGGTTGGTTGGAATTTCTCTTACCCATTCATCCTCCGCGTTCTCTACTGCTGAAGTGAGGACAGTGACACCTTTCAAAGTGCACTCTAAGGCATCAATGATTGTGCCCTTCACTTCGTCCGCATATGACTTTAATGTTGCCATGTAATTTTGTTTTATCTCTCAGACAGTAGGTTCGAGTTATGGGTGAAAAATGTACAAAACAATAGTACAAGACATTCACTAATTTACAAATATTGCTAGATAATAATAAATAAATTTATACATTTGTACTTCACCCTTTATACTTAAATGGATCACCTTCAATAATATTATCGCTCTTTGTCTTGTGCCATCTAAGTAAATGGGTAGTGGGCAGAGGAGAATCCACCGACTTCCTGGAATGATGACCAAGATGAGGAAAAGCTTCATGTATCCAAACGTGAAATTAATGAAATAACAAATAATAAAAAGATACTACGAATTACTATATAAATATATAAGATTTTATAATAAATCAAGTACATAATTGATAATAAGTAACATAAAGACCCTGCGAAAGCCATACAGGGCATACGATGCATTCCCACTTCCATTGTACACTTCACTCTACTTCTTCAAATTAATTTTGTTCTTCAAATACATCGTTGTTAGATAAAAACACTCTTCCTCTCACGGATAACTCTTGAATAAACCCATTTAAATCATCCACCATCTTAATTTGGTTTGAATCCACAATTTTAAATCGATCGCGAGCAAGCAAAATAGAGTGGACGAACAAAACTAAAGAACACTTCAACTTCTGCTCCTCATTCAATCTGGTAGCCTCAATCAAACTCATCAATTTTGTAGCGTTGATATTCTTGGTAACTTTATAATAAAACTTCTCACCTTTCTAAAGTACTTTTTTCATTTTTGCATCATGGGGGTATGTTGAGCAATTAAGCAACATAATCAATGAAAATTCTCTAAAGCCAAAACAAGCAGACTTATCATTCATACAGAACCATATCTCATTCAATTTTTTTTATTATTTTTCACACATCGCAACAATATAGAATGGTCTTTCCATTAAACTTGAAATATTCTCGAATATGCATCAAGTGTCCAAAACAAGTACCTTTAAAGTCATTAAAAAATATCTTGAAAAAAAAGTTTTCTAAAATTGTGATAAAGAGTCATTCTTAGTCTCACAAAATATTTAGCTAGAAACGATCCTAACTCATCCATCCATGCCGTTAGATTATAAGACTTACCAGATATTTCTCTTACACAAATTGGCAATGATAAGGGATTAACATCCTCGTCTCCAGTATCTTGGGTATCTTTACCACTCTCCTCATCTCCATTATCTGTTTTTTCTTCACTAGATTCAACATCATCACAGTTTAGTCAGACTTTCTACATTGACCAATTATCAGTATATTCCGTATTCAGTTTCAGCATGTTATAAATTGGTCATTGCATTCAGTTAGCTCATAATTCAGTTTATCATGTGAGATTATTATACTTTCTTTTATGCTTGTTCAGTTATGTTTTATTTCAGCTTTACTCTATCCTAGATGCTTAGTATCTTTCAAATACTGACACATATGTGTGCTACATTTTTTTCTGATGTAGGTTCAGGTTCTCAGCATCCGCATCATGGATAGATTGATTTTCTATCTCCAATTTAGCAGATTCAGTGGTGAGCCCTCATTCATTGAGGACAATAGTCATGAGTGTCAATTCAGTCTTTAGTCATTTTGTTTCATTTTTGCTAAATTTAGTTGGGACTTGTCCAAGTGTTTCTCGTCTAGTTTAGAGGCTTATTTTAGTCATACTTAGTTTCACCTTAGTGTTGCGTTAGTAACTTCATTGTATTAAACTCATCAGTCTTCATATTATATCAGTTTTAGCATATGGGTATTTCCCATGTTTTCATTTTAAATTATGATTTAGCTTCCGCATTATTTTATTATCTTAAATATGCTCATGATCATACCAGCGGCATTATCTTGGGATCACTTATGGTACTAGGTTTCGTGTTCGCGTCTCGGGGGTATCTCAGGGTGTGATATAAGTTGTTATTAGAGCATGAGTTTCAAGATTCCTAATATGTCTGAAAAGCCGCGCTAAGTAGGTCAAGAAAATATTTGGTGTGATGCAAGTAACTGTAGTGATAGGTGAAATTGGCATCCTAGAAGCTTCAGGATGTGACTTACATATGGTTGATTTCACTAAATCGAAAGACAACAGAGATGACTTCTTATTTTGTAACTCAGTATAGCAGTCCAATTCAGTGTTAGTTCAGAACCTTTCTCAGTTTCCACTCTAGTCGGTGACCAGAAAGTCCCCTCAGCAGAACTAGTAGAGTTAGAAATGGTAGACTTCGATGTAATTTTTTTATATGGATTGGCTACAATCATGTTATGCATTAGTCAATTGTAGAACTAGGATTGTTCGTTTTCTGTTTCCAGATGAAACAATCATAGAATGGAAGGATAGTAGCTTGGCGCCTATGGGTCAATTTATTTCCAACCTTAAGGCCAGAAAGATGATATAAAAGGGTTATCTCTATCATCTAGTTTGGGTTAATTTTTCTAGCCTTGAAACCCCAACTCTTGAGTCAGTTCCAGTAGTCTGTGAATTTCCAGAAGTATTTCCAGAAGATCTTCCCGGAGTCCCTCCCAAAAGGGAAATCGAGTTTTGAATTAATCACTTTCAAGATACCCAGCCTATTTTTATTCCTCCTTAAAGAATGTCTCCGACAAAGCTTAAAGAATTAAAAGAGTAGCTCAAAGACCTTCTAGATAAGGGTTTCATCAAACCTAGTATTTCACCTTGGGGTGCACCAGTGTTGTTCGTAAGGAAGAAAGATAGTTCTCTCAAAATGTGCATTGACTATTTAACAATTGAACAAGGTAAAAATCAAGAATAAGTATCCCATCCCCAGGATTTATGAATTGTTTGACCAACTTCAGGGTGCTAGTCACTTCTCAAGGATAGACCGCAGATCGGTTTATCATCAATTTAGAGTCATGGATAGAGAAATTCCGAGAATAGCCTTCAAAACTCGGTATGGTCATTATAAATTTGTAGTTATTTCATTTGGACTAACCAACACAACTGCAACTTTCATGGATTTGATAAACAGAGTGTTGAAATAGTACTTAGACTTGTTCGTTAGTTATCGTCTTCATTGATTATATCCTCATTTACTCTATGAATGAGGAAAAACATGCGAGTCATTTGAGAATTGTGTTATAGACTCTCAAGGATCGCCAGTTATTCTCTAAGTTCAGCAAATGTGAGTTCTGGTTGCTATCTATTTCTTTCCTTGGTTACATTGTATCTAGAGACGGATCCGAGTGGATTCACAGAAGATAGAAGTAGTGAAACAATGGTCCAGACCTACCTCTGCTACAGATATCAGAATCTTTTTAGGTATAACGGGTTATTACAGAAGGTTCGTGGAAAGATTTTTATCCATAGCCTCACCATTGACTAGGTTGACTCAGAAGATGGTCAAGTTCCAATGGTTAGATGATTGTGAGAAAAGCTTTGCAGAATTGAAAACAAAATTGACTACAGCTCCTGTCATGACTCTACCAAAGGGTTCAGATGGTTATGTGATCTATTATGGTGCATCCAGAGTTGGCCTAGGTTGTGTGTTAATGTAGCGAGGTAAGGTGATAGCTTATGCCTCTAGACAACTTAATGTTCATGAAAAGAATTATCCAAATCATGATCTCGAGCTTGCAGCAGTGGTGTTTGAACTCAAGATCTGGAGACACTACTTGTATGGTGTTCACGTAGATGTGTTCACTGACCATAAGAGCCTTCAGTATGTGTTCACTCAGAAAGAGTTGAATCTTCGCCAGAAGAGATGGCTAGAGTTCCTTAAGGACTATGAAATGAGTGTGCATTATCATTCGGGTAAGGCTAATGTAGTAGCAGATGCTCTTAGTAGATTATCTATGGGTAGTTTAACCCATGTTGATTAAGAAAGGAAGGAGCTAGTTAAGAATGTTCACAGGCTTTGTCGCTTGGGAGTTCACCTTGTGAGCACATCAGACAATGGTGTAACAGTTTAGAATTGGGAAAAACTGTCTTTGGTAGTGGAGGTTATGAAAAAGCAAGACAGTGATCCAATCTTGCTTGAACTTAAGGGTGCAGTCCATAATCATAGAGTGGAGGTGTTCTTTGAAGGGGGAGATGGTGTAGTTCGCTATCAGGGTAAATTGTGTGTTCCTGATGTGGACGAGTTGAGATAGCATATTCTTGATAAGCCTATAACTCTAGGTATTCTATTCGTACAGGTGCCACTAAGATGTATCACAATCTGCGAGAAGTCTGTTGGTGGAATGGCATAAATAGGGATATAGTAGACTTTGTGAGTAAGTGCCCCGATTGCCAGCAAGTCAAGGTAGAACATCAGAAACCATGGGGTATGACTCAAGAGATCGATATTCCTTGTTGGAAGTAGGATGTGATCAATATGGACTTCATCACAGTATTATCGCGTACTCGCAGATAGAATGACTCTATTTGAGTATTTGTTGATCGGATGACTATGTCTTCTCATTTCTTGGCGGTCAAGACTACATATTCGGTAGAAGATTATGCAAGGCTATACGTTAATGAGATTTTGAGGTTACATGGGATTCCTTTGTCTATAATCTCAGATACAGGTCCTCAGTTTACCTCTCATTTCTAGAAGTCATTTCAGAAAGGTCTTTGTCATGACCGGAGTCTAGACCCCAGATGAGACCGGCGTCGTTGACCTCTCATAGGTTGCAGACAAGCCTACATACGTCATCGTTACTTCATTAAGGTTAATTTTAGCGGAAAATTTGAACTTTTTGTTACTTAACATTCATATAAGACATTCTACTTAAACTCATACACGTTCACAATCAACCATCTAATATTAAGATCATCAAATCAAAAAAATAGTTCCATATTGCATTAAGTGTATACTTGCCAAAATGGCACCAATATAATGTCTAAAATAAGATGAGAAAGAAATGCTAGAGGAACATACTCCACTAACTCAAACATATATCTAAGCTAGAATATCATGGACAAGCCTCCTCGAAAACATGAGGGCCTACCAAATCCGGATGAATGCTCCACGTCCGGATAGCTTTAGCGTCAACATGTATGCTCTAACGTCCAGTTGTGCCTGCACCTAAAAATGTAGAGTTGTATGGAATTAGTACAAACTTGTACTAAGTATGGGTATATTCAAGCACACACCAAGGACATGTATGATTAAGAAGATCTCTTTCCTATCGATATGAATTATGGAAAGTCAAGTCAGTGGACTTGTCAATTTCGGATTAGGAAAGTCATGCCATGAGAGTAACATGCATCATCATACTTATCATTTTGCAAACAGCACATAACATATTACACATATCATATCACATAGTTCATATCATTCTTTCATATGCCATGAGACCTTGGAATCATGGGCTTGACATTAGGACTTCCAAAAATGAGGGATCAACATATGAGACCTCAACAAGGGAGACTTTTTTAACAAACAGAGAGTCTACTTCATTCATTCATACGTACTTCATTTTCATAGTGTAGCCACCAGTCATAACAAGGATGTAGTTTAAGACTCTCATCGGGTTCGTTGTACAATAACTAATAATAACCTAGTGTTATTACTTAAGTCTAGATCACCACTTGATTATCCTATCCTAACACCTTTTGTATCGTTCATTTCATTATGGGCATTCGTTGAGGTTGCCCTCATTATTTCTTTAGGAACATTAAGCTTAACTCACATAGATCATGTGAGCACCATGAAATCCAGTGTTTCATCCGCACACCCAAATGATGTGGAATCACCGACCAAAGTAAACTAAAACATGCTAGCGTATATAGGGAATTGAACACTGCTAGATCCCTATATTTGCAGTATAGGTTCAAAGACTAGGAGATATAATGAGACTTATGTCCGGCATGCCGGACAGTCTCATCTCATGAGAGCTACATGAACCTCCACCCTTCCCGAAGGAAGGCATCACCGCTCATACCTAGCCTATCAGTGCTCAATATAAAATTCCATTACATTCAACTCATACATCATGGAAGTTGACTTCTTGCATGGGGAAATCATAGCTAATTAGATTATTTCTCATCTCAACATTAGTATTAAGTATTCATTAACTTCAATACTTTATTAGACAGTTCATAGAGACTGGTCTCTTCATTAGCTTTATACTCTCATAGATGAGTACGTTTTTGTAACATTTACTTAGGCTCATTTGAGATTGCTTTCATTTTTCACATTATCCTCTTATTATATTGTCACATCATTCATTAAATTTAACACATTTGCTTTTCATAATTACTCTCCCCTTCACGTGAATGTTCATTTCATCATATGCCAATGCACTTGGCCATTTAGTGTGTTTCACACTTTTACTTAACCCTTCTAGGGTTACATCATTTTATCACATACATCTTAGGATCACTAACCTTTAAACGTATGCTAGACTTATGAGTCCACATATACAATCCATGACGCTTCATTCATAGTTTTTCTAAGTGATATATGTTTGCCCAAGATTATGTGGTACAAGACTTATGCATCTTGTAGATATGCCAAGATATTAATTTCGATCTTTAGAGGCAGCATTCATTCAATATTTGTTTACGTATGACCTATGTGTCAATAATTAATTGGGCAAGGGAACCCGATTTGGAATTCCTTGAACAAAACTTAATCTTATTTTAATCTTGATAATTGCATTTTTCAGATTTGGTAGACCCTAGTTCGATTCCCATCAACCCCATAATATTTTTTTCTTGTTCTCCTTTCTTTTTTTCGTTTTAAGTCAAGTAGGTTGTGGGTTCAATACCCCACAAGCTCATTATTTTTCTTTTAATTTTATCTCATAACTTTCTCACTTATTCAAGAGGTTGTGGGTTCAATCCCCACTCTCAAAATTTATTTTCTCCTTTATTTTTCTCCTAACTCTCTCATCCATTCAAGAGGTTGTGGTTCAATTCCACTCAGCACATCTATTTTTCCTTGCATTTTTCTAACAAATTTTTTATGAAATTTTCATTTGGTGAGGTCATGGGTTCAATCCCCAATGACCTCAACATTTTTTTAAAAAAAATTAAACGAAGTTTATTTTTAAAAAGTTGGCCGAGACTACAATTTCCCGCAATCTATTTTTGTCTTAATCTTTTGTTGATTTTTTTTTATAGATTTCATGTAATGATTTCATGGATTCAATCCTTAGTGATTTCACTTATTTTACATTCATTTTTCATTGCGTTTTATACCACTTTGATTGGCCGAACAAAACCTTCCAAATGCTGGAAATTTGTTCACTATTTTCATCTCTTTGTTGTCATCATTTGTTCATTAGATTTTATGACCTTTGATGAATCATTTGGTGCATCTTTAAGTATATTTATTTCATGTTTATATTCATCCAAGAATTACTATTAAATCCAGAAACATTACAGCACTTTTGCACATCATGATTTACACAAACATTTGCACAAACATCACTTTTCACATACTTTCGGTAGGCATAAATTAACATGCTTATAATTCCAAACACATAATCATGAACACATTCTCACGAAAATCACTTTCATGCTTAAACTACGAGAAAACATACCAACAACATGATCTCTAACGTATTTAATACTGAAATCATAAGGATACTAGGGACAAGGAGTTTGACAAGAACGGGAACAACCCTAGTTTCAAAATTCGTTGAATTCGTGGAAAGAAAATTCTCTTGGAATAAGGAGTCCAGGAGAAAAACCCATACCTGATTTTAACGTTGTTCAACACTTGCACTTTCTGCCCAAAACTTCTCCAAATTGACATCCAATCCCAAAACTCAAACCTTACTCGACTAGCGTACTATCTTTTGCTTAACATTTTCGGATTGCTTTCTTGTTTGTGTTTTGTGTGCAATTTCATCAAGTGTAAAGAAATTTTATTTTCTGATTCTTTTATCATGTTTGACAGCCAGAATGAAAGTGTGAAAAGAGAGAGAGATAGACGTGAAGGAGAGAGATATAAATGTGAAAGAGGTGAGTGGCTTTGGATTAGGTGAAGTAGTTTAGACTTAGTCAACTAGGACTCTTTCAAACTTTGAAAATCTGATTTAATTAGTTTAGTGAAATGACTCCCTTATAAATCAGATTATAAAACTCGATTTAATCCACTTTAATGTTGCTTTCGTCGAGGTTCAAAACTGTGACTTCCCCATCACGAAAATGGGTCCCTTTGGATCGACCTGACCCAAACCGCCCAATTAATTAATTAATAATAATAATCTGATTTTTAATTTTCTTAAATCAGCATTTAAATATTAATTAATTAAATTAATTAACCAATATAAATAATCAAGTTAAATCATTGCTCCCACCTAGGTTTGAACCCAGGTGGAGCAAGATTTTGCTCAATGGGCAATTTCGGCCCATTCTGTCCAAAATGCCCCTCCACCTTATTAATTAAATAATTAATTATACATTTAGGGTTTTTAAGATACTACCCCAACCCTGGAAAAAGACCATTTTACCCCTAGACCCTTCAAACGTAAGATTTCCCCTTTTTAAGTCCGGTAAAGACTCATCCGAGTAAATCTTCATATTCAGGAGCCCACATGGCTGGACCCAACCTTTCCTAGCTCAACTAACTCCCCAAGTTAGTTCGCTTGGTTGTCACGATGGTTCAGAGGTCTGGTTTTATGTGCATCAATCCGTGTGAACCTGGTCTAATCGTAGGCATTCTAGACACATTAAGCATTACTTAGCATATCCATTGTTAGGGTTGTTATAGTCTTGGTACTCAAGTTAACCTTAGTACAACATTTCATCCGCAGACGGATGGGCAGGCAGAGCGTATCATTCAGACCCTAGAGGATATGTTGATAGCTTGTGTGATCGATTTCAAAGGTAGTTGGGATGATCACCTTCCTCTTATTGAGTTTGCCTACAATAATAGTTGACATTCCTGCATTCAAATGACCCCTTCTGAGACTTTTTATGGGCGTAGATGTAGATCTCCTGTTTGTTGGTTGAAGTAGGTGAAGCAACTTTGATAGGGCCAGAGTCATTCCGTTGTGCTATTGAGAAAGCGCAACTCATTATAGATAAAATTAAGACAGCCCAAAGCCATCAAAAATCTTATGAAGATGTAAAGAGAAGGGAACTAGAGTTCCAAGTTGCTAGATAATAATAACTAAATTTATACCTTTGTACTTCTCCCTTTATACTTAAATCGATCACCTTCAATAATATTATCGCTCTTTGTCTTGTGCCATCTAAGTAAATGGGTAGTGGGCAGAGGAGAATCCATGGACTTCCTGGCATGATTACCAAGATGAGGAAAATCTACATATATCCAAACCTGAAATTAATGTAATAACAAATAATAAGAAGATACTATGAATTATTATATAAATATATAAGATTTTATAATAAATCAAGTACATAATTGATAATAAGTAACATAAAGACCCTGGGAAAGCCATACAGGGCATACGATGCATTCCCACTTCCATTGTACACTTCACTCTACTTCTTCAAATTAATTTTTACTTAAAATACATCGTTGTTAGATCAAAACACTCTTTCTCTCACGGATAACTCTTTAAGAAACCAATTTAAATTAATTTGAATATACCTATAACTCTAGGTATTCTATTCATCCAGGTGCCACTAAGATGTACCACAATCTGCGGGAAGTCTATTGGTGGAATGGCATTAACAGGGATATAGCAGACTTTGTCAGTAAGTGCCCCGATAGCCAGCAAGTCAAGGTATAACATCAGAAACCACGGGGTATGACTCAAGAGATCGATATTCCTAGTTGGAAGTAGGATGTGATCAATATGGACTTCATCACAGGATTACCGCGTACTCGTAGATAGAATGACTCTATTTGAGTTATAGTTGATAGGATGACTTAGTCTTCTCGCTTCTTGGCGGTCAAGACTACATATTCGGCAGAAGATTATGCAAGGCTATACGTTAATGAGATTGTGTGGTTACATGGCGTTCCTTTGTCTATCATCTAATATAGAGGTCCTCAGTTTACCTCTCATTTCTAGAAGTCAATTCAGAAAGGTCTTTGGTACGACCGGAGCCTAGACCCCAGATGAGACCGGCATCGTTGACCTCTCAGAGGTTGCAGACAAGCCTACATACGTCATCGTTACTTCATCAAGGTTAATTTTAGACAAAAAATTAAACTTTTTGTTACTTAACATTCATATAAGACATTCTACTTAAACTCATAAACGTTCACAATCAACCATCTAATATTAAGATCATCAAATCAAAGAAATAGTTCCATATTGCATTAAGTGTATACTTGCCAAAATGGCACCAATATAATGTCTGAAATAAGATGAGAAAGGAATGCTAGTGGAACATACTCCACTAACTCAAAAATATATCTAAGTTAGAATATAATGGACAAGCGTCCTCGAAAACATGAGGTCCTACCAAATCCGGATGAATGTTCCACGTCCGGATAGCTTCAGCGTCAACCTGTAAGCTCAAACGTCCAGTTGTGCCTGCACCTAAAAATGTAGAGTTGTATGGAATTAGTATACACTTGTACTAAGTATTGGTATATTCAAGCACTCACCAAGGACATGCATGATTAAGAATATCTCTTTCCTATCGATATGAATTATGGAAAGTCAAGTCAATAGACTTTTCAATTTCGGATTAGGAAAGTTATGCCATGAGAGTAACATGCATCATCATACTTATGATATTTCAAACAGCACATAACATATAACAAATATCATATCACATAGTTCATATCATTCTTTCATATGCCATGAGACCTTGGAATCATGGACTTGGCATTAGGACTTCCAAAAATGAGGGATCAACATATGAGACCTCAACAAGGGAGACGTCTTTACCAAACACAGAGTCTAGTCATACCAAGGATGTAGTTTAAGACTCTCATCGGGTCCATTGTACAATAACCAATAATAACCTAGTGTTATTACGTAAGTCTAGCTCACCTCTTGATTATCCTATCCTAACACCTTTTGAATCGTTCATTTCATTATGGGCATTCGTTGAGGTTTGCCTCATTATTTCTTTAGGAACTTTAACCTTAACTGACATAGATCATGTGAGAACCATGAAATCCAGTGTGTAATATGCACACCCAAAAGATGTGGAATCACCGACCAAAGTAAACTAAAACATGCTAGTGTATATAGGGAATAGAACCCTTCTAGATCCCTCTACTGGCAGTTTAGGTTCAAAGACTAAAAGATATAATGAGTCTCATGCCCGGCATGTCAGACAGTGTCATCTCATGAGAGTTACGTGAACCTCCGCCTTTCCCGACGGAAGGCATCACCGCTCATACCTAGCCTATCAGTGCTCAATATAAAAATCCATTACATTCAACTCATACATCATGGAAGTTGACTTTTTACATGAGGAAATCATAGCTAATTAGATGATTTCTCATCTCATCATTAGCGTTAAGTATTCATTAACTTACTTTCATTGGACAGTTCATAGAGACTGGTCTCTTCATTAGCTTTACACTCTCATAGGTGAGTACGTTTTGGTTACATTTACTTAGGCTCATTTGAGATTGCTTTCATTTTTGACATTATCCTCTTATCATATTGTCACATAATTCATTAACTTTAACATATTTTCTTTTCATGATTACTCTCTCCTTCACGTGAATGTTCATTTCAATATATGTCAATGCACTTGGCCATTTAGTGTGTCTCACACTCTTACTTAACCCTTCTAGGGTTACATCATTTTATCACATACATCTTAGGCTCACTAAATTTTAAACGTATGCTAGACTTATGAGTCCACACATACAATCTGTAGACAATAAAATTCGCGTCGAGAAAATAATAACCAAGAACGGAAAATTATAGCAACAATCGATTTTATTATTTCAAATGCGAGTGTTACAATCTCTATAATTCCTCTGAATTTGCCTTTTCAAATATAAATTCAAGGGATTTAAAGCTTGTTCTTGAATCTATGATGAACTTGAACTTGAACTTTATCTTGATCTTGACTTTTATTTGAACTCAAGGGCTTCGAGCTTGTTCTTGAATTCGGTGGCCTTGATCTTGATTGTTCTTGAACTTGAATGCTTGAATTCTTAAACTTGTAGCTTTGTAGAGAATTAAATGGCGTTTGTACCACAGAGCTTCTCTAAACAATATTTCATCTTACAAAGATGATATTTATGAGATTTTCAAGGAGATGAGTGAGATGAATTTATTAGATCTTTCACCATTAAAAAGCTTGGTAGATTCTCTTTTTGATCATGCTACTTCTTATGACCAAGAACACTCTAATTTTGTTGACAAGGAGCCTGAAGATAGGAAGATGGAACTGCTTTCCAATGCCAAAGAACGTCTCGAATTATTCAAAGTAGAAGAATGTGAGAAGGCAAAACATGTCTCTTCTAACAAGAAATCGCTAAAGAAGGTTAAGCGGAAGCTATCAACTTTACAAGGAGAGCAAGAGGGTCTTGAAGCTGTTTTAGACGCTGCTAAGAAGAACGTCGAGGAGATTCAAGCCAAGATTTTAGCTACGAAAGATGAGATATCCTCGTATGAGAATATGAGTTTATTAACGCCTGAAGATTCAATTCGCATGGAACAGAAAAGAGAGTGCTTGGAGGCTAGTCGACAAGATTTGACCAACTACAAGTTACGCTTAGATTAGACTCTTTTTTTTTTTTTTTACTTTTTAACTTTCGATTGGTCGTTAATTCTTGATTGCAAGCTTTTATTAATTCAAAGTCATGTCGCATTTTCCATGTCAATACGAATGAATATAGTGCAAGTTCCACATTTTTATTTAGTTTGCACATTTAAACTTGACTTATGAATTTTGTGGAATCTGATGCTTCAACTCGTAACAAGTTTTAGAACCTTTAACTTGTAAATTCAAAAAAAAATATAAAGGTTTGATCCTTCCATAAACCCATCAATACTTCGTACAAGTCTAAGATTTGATGAGACAAAAGATAATATACATATCGCTTCGACTTTTCTTTGAATTTAAGTGGGAACATTTTTATTTTTTGACACTCATGCAACTGAACTTAGAATATGGTTCTAAGCGCCTACGTACCTCAATAAAGAAGATCAAGTCACAACGTAGTTCTGGGGATTTGAGTGATTTTTTTTTTATTTATTTATTTATTTATTTATTGTGGTTGTGCCGTACACAGTTTATACTCTTGCGGGCCAGGAGTGAAATGCAGTTTAGGCTCGTACCTTAAGGAGCATCATCTTCCTTCAAGGATAGTATCTCTTTAGAAATTTGGCATTAATAGGACCGATCCTAAAGCCATCAGCATCAACAAGCTTGTAAGCACCATTTGAATATGCTTCTTGTATGACATATGGTCCATCCCACTTTGAGGTAAATTTGCCCCCAGACTTGTGCGAAGTAATGATTGGTCTTCTTACCGCGAGAACTTGATCTCCAACTTGAAAGCACCTCAAGCGAACCTTCTTATTAAAAGCACGAGATAGACGAGCTTGATAACATTCAAGGTTTTGTTGGGCTTCTAACCTCTTTTCATCAAGTGCTTCTAACTCAGCAAGACGCAGTCGAGCATTTTCTTCCTCAGTGAGCCCTTCTTGAATAGCAAGTCTTAAGGAGGGTATTTGACGCTCGAGTGGCAGGACTGCTTCAACTCCAAAAGCAAGTGAATATGGTGTTACTTGAGTTGGTGTGCGATATGTTGTCCTATATGCCCACAAAGCTTCTTCCATTCTTTCATGCCAATCCCTTTTGGATTTGGAGACAACTTTCTTGAGCAGGTTGCATAGAGTTTTATTGAATGCTTCAGCAAGACCATTTGCGGCAGCATGGTACATAGAAGATTTACGCTGCTTAAAGTCGAAAAGATCACAAATCTTGTTCATTAACTTGTTATCAAATGGTTTGCCATTGTCTGTTATTATATAGCGAGGGATGCCAAAGCGATAGATAATATTTACTCGGATAAAATTTGCAACATTCTCTTTCTTCACCTGTTTAAGAGCGACAGCTTCAGCCCATTTTGAAAAATAATCAGTTGCAGCTAAGATGTACAAGTGTCCACCAGAAGACTTTGGTAATGGTCCTACAATATCCAGTCCCCAAGCGTCAAATGGCCAAGATGCGATGGTTGGGTGCAATACTTCTGGTGGCTGATGAATAAAATTCGCATGAAATTGACAAGCATCGCATTTCCTGGCATAATATAAGCAATCTTTCACCATGGTTGGCCAGTAATACCCCATCCTCTTTATGTGAAAATGAAGTTTTGGTCCAGATTGATGTGATCCACATACTCCTGAGTGTGCTTCTTGTAGGGCTTGAATTGTTTCTTCCTCTCCCAAATATCGTAATAACATACCCTCAAATGATCTTCTATATAATGTATCCTTGTAGTAAAGGAATCGAGGTGCACGACGACGTATGTCAGTTCTTCTTCTTGGATTTTCTGGAAGTATCCCATAACATAGGTAGTCAATGATGGGTTGTCTCCAATCTTCATTCGCAGCTTCAACAATCGCGACGATATGATCAAGCTTATTTTCAATATATTCTTCCTCATTTGACGGTGGTACTATCCATTTTTGACAGACAGTTACTTGCGTTTGATCAGGAAGGGTTAGCGTTGAAGCTAGAGTAGCCAATGCATCAGCTTTCTTGTTCTCTGTTCGACGCACATGTTAAAGGGTTACATCCCCAAGCCATCTTATCAACTTTTGAGCATAATCATGATAAGGTCGCAATTCAGGCTTTTTTACCTCATAACTTCCTAAGAGTTGATTAATCACCAATTGAGAGTCACCAAAAACCTGTAAATGTAACTGTTTCATGTCAACAGCCATTTCAAGTCCAAGTATCAGTGCTTGATATTCAGCGACATTATTGGAGCAACATTGTTTTAGAGTAAAAGAAAATGGTAGAATCTCTTCTTGTGAAGTGATGAACACCACGCCAGCACCAGCTCCGCCGCGATGTGCAGCCCCGTCAAAGTATATTTTCCAAGGATGTTGAACTTCAATTAACATCACATCTTCATCAGGAAGCTCATCAGTTAACTCCCAATCATTTGGTATAGGATGGTCTGCTAAGAAATCCGCTAGTGCTTGTCCCTTCACGGATTTTTGAGGGATGTACACAATCTCAAATTGTTGGAATTGGAGGTACCATTATGCTAGTCGGTCACTAAGGACAGGTTTTGACATAACAAACTTGATGGGATTTGCTCTAGAAATAAGGCGGACAACATGAGCTTGAAAATAATGCTTCATCTTTTGAATTGAGAAGACCAGTGCCAAGCATAACTTTTCAATTGGCGAATAATTTAGCTCATTTGGCGTCATCGTTCTACTTAAGTAATAAAGAGCATTTTCTTTGCCTTCACTATTCTCTTGAGCTAACAGGGCTCCTACAGACCTTTCTTGTGCTGCAATGTAGAGTATCAATGGTTTTCCAGGTATAGGGGCTGCCAAAACCGGAGGTTTCGCTAGATACGATTTGATACTTTTAAAGGCTTCGCTACATGTTTGGTCCCAATTAAAAGGAGAACCTTTCTTCATGAGATGACTGAATGGTTGACATCTCCCTGCTAGATTTGAGATGAACCTTCTCAAGTAGGCTAACTTTCCTTGGAGACTTTTTAACTCATAAATATCTCGAGGTTCAGGCATCTTTGATATTGCATCGACTTTGGCTTGATCAATTTCAATCCCTCGATGTCTCACAATAAAGCCAAGGAACTTGCCAGAAGTAACTCCGAAGGCACATTTCAATGGATTCATCCTTAATTGATATCTTCGGAGTAACTCAAACACCATCCTTAAGTCTTTCAAATGATCACCCCTTTTCCTCGACTTCACTACCAAATCATCAACGTAACATTCAACATTTTTATGGAGCAAGTCGTCAAAGATATTTTGCATAGCCCTTTGATATGTGGCACCAGCATTCTTTAAACCAAATGGCATCACTTTGTAGCAATAAATACCTTTTGGCGTGCGAAATGCAGTGAGTTCTTCATCTTTTGGTGACATGCAGATTTGATTATATCCAGAAGAACCATCCATGAATGACATTGCCTCATAACCAGTGGTGGCATCAATCATCAACTCTGGAATGGGAAGAGGAAACTCATCTTTACGGCATGCATTATTGAGATCTCTAAAGTCAACGCAAACTCGAATTTGACCATTCTTCTTCCTCACAGGAACAATACTTGAAATCCATGTAGGATATTTGACCTCACGAATAAAGCCCGCCTCAATGAGTTTGTTAACTTCATTTTCAATCAACGGAATCAAGTCTGGTCTAAAACGTCTTTGAGCTTGTTTAACAGGACGAGAACCATTTTTGACTGCCAATTGATGGACCGCTACTCTAGGATTCAATCCAGGCATTTCTTTATAACTCCAAGCGAAGACATCTCTATATTCTTTGAGTATATTCATGTAAGCGGCTTCTTCATCAATTTCTAGAAACGCACTCAAGTAAGTTGGCTTCGGATCTTCATCAGTGCCAAGGTTAACTTCCTTCAAAGGATCTATTGTGATCTTTACTCCTTCTTCAAGTTCTGGAGGAGCATCTTTAGCATCTTCTTCTTCCACAGGATCATTGTCATTGACCGATATATGACAACACGAGACAATATCTTCTACCTCTTCTTTAATCTTATTTTGAGGCAAAGAATCGTACTCATTTTGAATTGTAACATGATTTGAGGAACCTACACTTTCTTCATCTTCCTAGCGCTCTTTGGTGTAAACCACAGTATGAAGCTTTGCCTTGAGTTCCTCTTTACAGGAAACCACAAGTTCCACTCGTCGCCTCATCCTAGAAGGAATCAAACTTTTGAAATCCTTTCGAACCAAATGTGAAGTAGGCCTTGTAACTTTTAAATAACTTCTCATGTTATTGTTATTTTTCTTCAGAGGACCTAACCTCTCAAACACAGAAATTCTTGTTGTCGCTTCACCAAGTCGATCAAAGACGGAAGGCCTTTTATTGGGAGCAGTGATGTCATCTTCAAAAGTTATATGATTATTACTGGCCCTTCTTATGGAAATGCGAATTGGCGGCGGTTGGCTATAACCTAGGCCTTCACGCGCTTTCCTAGTTGTATCTTCTGATGGTAGTTTCCCTAGCGCTGATGGCTCACTAGGGTTGTATCCTGCCTTCACAAATAACTTGTAGGCATTGGGATCAAAACCTTCTCTTGTGCGTTTTGTAGGGAGAGCCATATCTAGCACTTGATCTTGAGCGACTAACTTTTCTGGCAGCTTTGCAGACAAGTTTATTGCATCAATCCATTTGATAGGAAAAGTTAGCCCTCTTAATGCATTTTCTTCAAGGTTAGATGGTTGATCTTGTTTTTTCTTCTCTTTTGGAACATAGCAAAGCCTAGAAGTCTGCTTCTTCTTTGAAGACAAGATATTCCCTTCATTAAGAATGGGACAAGAGTCTTTAGTGTCAATTTTCACCTTTTCGATAGCTGCATCAATTCTTTTGTTTACGATATTATCAATCTTGATTGATTTGACATCATTGGATTTGACCCCTTTAACAACATAACTTCTCATATAGAATTTCGCATCCGCAAAGTGTGTCTCCACTTCGGTGAAAGGATTATCATCTGCAACTATCTTTCTTTCAATTCCACCTTCAACATATTTCAAACACTGATAGTAAGAAGATGAGACAATTCTGTTCTCATGTACCCAAGGCCTGCCAAGTAATATGTTGTATGATGTCTTTGCGTCAATCACATGCAGCCATGCGCTTGATCGCAAATCTCCCATGTGGATCTCTAATTTAATAGAGCCTATGGACCTCTGTCCACCTTGATTAAATCCTTGTATCAACAGACGACTTTCACTAAGTTCCCCAGTCGTGATGCCAAGTTCCTTCAGTGTATGGATAGGCAAAATGTTGACTCCAGATCCTTCATCTATTAAGATTCTATTTATCTTCTTCTCTAGCACATGACCCACCATATACAAAGGACGATTGTGTAGTGCTTCACCAAATAGAAGATCGTTATCTGTAAATGTGATTTTAGTATCACAGACATGTGCTTCTTGGGAAGAAAGTTCAATAGATTTTTCAAAAGATGAAAGAGACATCATTTCTGAGATTTCCCTTGTTTCTTTTTCTTCTTCCCCAGGAGACACTTTTGGTGAGGATTCACTCGTTGTTACTTCTTTTACAGTAGGAGGCACCTTCATTGTTTGTTCTTTATCCACATTGAAACATGATGCCTCGACATTTCCTTGAGTAGACTTTGTGTCGAATGAGCTTGGCAAGAATTCCTCTAGAGTCACAAGACGTCGAGGTCTTTGGTAGTGATGCACTTCAACCTTTGCCCTTTTGGGGTGTTTGATTGATTTTTGCTTCTCTAATTTCTTCACCATTTTTCCTCTAACCGGTTGCTTGGGTAATTCTTTTCGTAAGCTTGACTTGTTGCGTCTTCGCCTAGTTACAAGAATCCAACCCTCATCACCATCTATGTCAATGTCCTGGTCTACTAGCTCTTCTTCATGCTTTTCTGAGATATATAATTGGATCGGATCCAGTGACCCAAACGTGATAGATGTATGGTTAGAACTAGCCTTCTCATCATCAAGGATAATTTATTTTCGTTAGCCAATCGCATCACTCTATCCTTAAAGACAAAACATTTTTCAAGAGGATGACTCACAAGTCTATGATACTTACAATAATTTGGGTCATCAGTTTTTTCAGCTTCATCGGGTCGCTTCATCTCTGGCAAGTCAATGAGCTTTAACTCAAGCAATTCATCAAAAATTTCAGAAACGTCAGAATCCAAGAAGGGATACTTTTTTTCTTGCATCTCTCTTAGCGTTGGCTTTTGATTTGAACGTGCTTGGAAAGTTGTTCTCACATTTTGTTTTACACCCTCATTCATGGTGAACTTTGTGGGTGACACGTTTACACTCATGGATTCTTTGTTGTCATTTTTGGGCAGAAACTTGCTCCATCTCTTGGGTTCCTGTTTGTCCCTTCCTTTGTGACGGTCATGGACAATAGTCATATCTTTTCCGGCAGATGTCATGCTCAACTCCATATCATGAGCGCGAGTAGCTAAATCCTCGAAAGATTTTGGTTTTATTCCTTGCAAGATGTAAAGAAGCTCCCAGTGCATTCCTTGAATACACATTTCGATTGCAGAAGCTTCACTAAGCCTGTCCTTGCAATTTAGGCTCGCGTTCCTCCATCGATTTATGAAATCTATGACCGGTTCATCCTTCCTTTGGCGAGTATTCGTGAGTTCTACCATGCTCACTGTGCGCCTTGTGCTATAGAAGCGATTGAGAAACTCATGTTCTAGTTGCTCCCAACTATCAATAGAGTTAGGTTCGAGATCCGTGTACCAATCAAAGGCATTTCCTTTTAGAGAGCGGACAAACTGTTTGACAAGATAGTCTCCATATGTTCCAGCATTATTACATGTCTCCACGAAGTGCGCGACATGTTGTTTCGGATTTCCTTTTCCCTCAAATTGTTGAAATTTGGGAGGTTGATAACCAGCAGGCATTTTAAAGTTATCAATCCTAGCAGTGTATGGTTTAGCATACATATGAGAAGACTTGGTGGAGACTTCATACTTATCTTTGATAGTTCCTTCAATAAACTCCTTCAAGCGATCGAGCGGGATCATTCCTTCAGAAGAAACTGGCATCTCTTTAACAAACGGGGCTTTCTTAGCAGGATCTTCGATTTCTTGAACTTCAATGCCCTTTCCAGGTGCATGGCTCGCATCTCCGTCTAAAAGTCCTTCTATCCTGTCCATCATCTTGTCAATTCGAGATTCTTGGTGTTGTACATGCTTCGTTAATCCTTCAACCAACTTCGTCAGATTTGCGAGTTGTTCCTCAGGAGAGGAAGCAGCAGTCACCATCGTTTGCATGATCATCGGAGATGCAGGCGAGTAACATGGATTGTCGCGTAAGTTAATTTTCAGTGGACTCACATTACGCGATATACGAGGAGATGATTCACAAGTTGAATCACAGTCCTCCCTTGTGGTAGAGTTCTTGGAACCAGATTGCTCAAGTAGAGCCAATGTCTTTTTGATCTTTTCAGCAACACTACTTCCTCCTTCTAGAGAATTTGTGGAGGAACTTGCTCCTTTTGGAGTCGAAGACCCAAAAACAGGAGTTGATGCAGACGACACTTGAAGCATTTGTTGCCCTAGTGTAGCAGCCTTGCTTCTCGTAACAACTCCAAAACTTCCAAAGGTAACTTCAAGGATGTCTTCAACTTCAGTAGAGAACTTGGAGCTAGCGACCTTAGAGGAGGTTGACCGAGAGTTGTTGTTCATGGAAGTCATCTTGATATTCTTTGACGTTTGAAAAGTTGAGATGAGAGGTAGAGATTGTCCCACTGGGCGTGCCAGAATTTGTAGACCATAAAATTCGCGTCGAGAAAACAATATTCAAGAACGGAAAATTATAGCAACAATCGATTTTATTATTTCAAATGCGAGTGTTACAATCTCTATAATTCCTCTGAATTCGCCTTTTCAAATATAAATTCAAGGGATTTAAAGCTTGTTCTTGAATCTATGATGAACTTGAACTTGAACTTTATCTTGATCTTGACTTTTATTTGAACTCAAGGGCTTCGAGCTTGTTCTTGAATTCGGTGGCCTTGATCTTGATTGTTCTTGAACTTGAATGCTTGAATTCTTAAACTTGTAGCTTTGTAGAGAATTAAATGGCGTTTGTACCACAGAGCTTCTCTAGCTTCTTTTTTAGAATTTTCTGTCTCTTTTCTGAATTATGAGGACCCCTATTTATAGTTTTAGAATAGAGGAGTTGCAATTGGAATAGGATTCCGTTCAGCCAATCAGATTGAAGTGACATGGCATTTGGGCTTTATGGAGCGGGCTTGTCATCTTTGACACATGTCATGATTCTATTGGTTTTCTTATTTGACTTGGCATGCCACATCATCTGCACACGTGGCGCCAAGATGGGCTCTAAAATGAGATGAGATTGGTCTTAACAAATTGGGTTCATTCAATGTGGCCCAAATCAATTAATTTAGACTTCAATTAAATCCATATTAATTGGACTTAAATATTTAACTCAATTATACTAATCCACAATATTCATTTGGATTAATATATTTATGAATTCAACATAATCCGAATCATTTTATAAATTTATATTTAATAAATTTTAAATGATTACACAATCCATGACGCTTCATTCATAGTTTTTCTAAGTGATATATGTTTGCCCAAGATTATGTGGTACAAGACTTATGCATCTTGTAGATATGCCAAGATATTAATTTCGATCTTTAGAGGCAGCATTCATTCAATATTTGTTTACGTATGACCTATGTGTCAATACTTAATTGGGCAAGGGAACCCAATTTGGAATTCCTTGAACAAAACTTAATCTTATTTTAATCTTGATAATTGCATTTTTCAGATTTGGTAGACCCTAGTTCGATTCCCATCAACCCCATAATATTTCTTTCTTGTTCTCCTTTCTTTTTTCATTTTAAGCCAACAACATGATCTCTAACCTATTTAATATAGAAATCATAAGAATACTAGGGACAAGGAGTTTGACAAGAACGGGAACAACCCTAGTTTCAAAATTCGTTGAATTCGTGGAAAGAAAATTCTCTTGGAATAAGGAGTCAAGGAGAAAAACCCATACCTGATTTTAACGTTGTTCAACACTTGCACTTTCTGCCCAAAACTTCTCCAAATTGACATCCAATCCCAAAACTCAAAGCTTACTCGACTAGCGTACTATGTTTTGCTTAACATTTTCGGATTGCTTTCTCGTTTGTGTTTTGTGTGCAAGTTCATCAAGTGTAAAGAACTTTTGTTTTCTGATTCTTTTATCATGTTTGGCAGCCAGAATGAAAGTGTGAAATGAGAGAGAGAGAGACGTGAAGGAGAGAGATATAAACGTGAAAGAGGTGAGTGGCTTAGGATTAGGTGAAGTAGTTTAGACTTAGTCAACTAGGACTCTTTCAAACTTTGAAAATCTTATTAAGTTTAGTGAAATGACCATAATGCCCTTATCAATCCACTTAAATGTTTCATTCATCGAGGTTCAAAATTGTGACGTCCCCATCACGAAAATGGGTCCCTTCGGATCGACCTGACCCAAACCGCCCAATTAAATAATTAATTAATAATAATAATAATCTGATTTTTGATTTTCTTAAATCAGCATTTAAATATTAATTAATTAAATTAATTCACCAATATAAATAATCAAGTTAAATCATTGCTCCCACCTAGGTTTGAACCCAGGTGGAGCAAGATTTTGCTCAATCGGCAATTTCGGCCCATTCTGTCCAAAATGCCCCTCCACCTTATTAATTAAATAATTAATTATATATTTAGGGTTATTAAGATACTACCCCTACCCTGGAAAAAGACCATTTTACCCCTAGACCCTCCAAATGTAAGATTTCCCCTTTTTAAGTCTGGTAAAGACTCATCCGAGTAAATCTTCATACTCAGAAGCCTACATGGCTGGAGACAAACATTCCTAGATCAACTAACTCGCCAAGTTAGTTGTCTTGGCTTTCGCGATGGTTCAGAGATCTGGTTCTATACGCATCAATCTGTGTGAACCTGGTCTAATCGTAGGCATTCTAGACACATTAAGCATTACTTAGTATATCCCTTTTTAGGGTTGTTATAGTCTTGGTACTCAAGTTAACCTTAGTACAACATTTCATCCACAGACGGATGGGCAGGCAGACCGTATCATTTAGACCTTAGAGGATATGTTGATAGCTTGTGTGATCAATTTCAAAGGTAGTTGGGATAATCACCTTCCTCTCCTGCATTCAGATGACCCCTTCTGAGGTTTTTTATGGGCGTAGATGAAGATCTCATGTTTGTTGTTTGAAGTAGGTGAAGCAACTTTAATAAGGCCAGAGTCAGTCCTTTATGCTATGGAGAAAGCGCAACTCATTATAGATAAACTTAAGACAGCCAAAAGTCATCAAAAATCCTATGAAGATGTAAGGAGAAGGGAACTAGAGTTCCAAGTTGATAATTGGGTTTTTCTGAAGGTCTCACCTATGAAAGGGGTGATGAGATTTAGAAAAAAAAAAGGAAGCTTAGTCCTAGATATGTAGGCCCTTATTAGATCATGAAAAGGGTATGCAAGGTGGCATTTGAGTTAGAGTTGCCAGCAGATTTAGCAGTAGTGCATTTGGTCTTCCACATCTCACTCTTGAAGAAGTGTGTGGGTGATCTAGCCTCTATAGTGCCATTGGAGAGTGTGGTGGTGTAAAATAGTCTTTCTTATGAGGATGTACTAGTTGAGATTCTTGACTGCCAGGTCAAGAGGTTGAGGAAAAAAGAATTTGCTTAAGTCAAGGTTTTCTGGAGGAGTTAGTTCATAGCGGGAGCTATTTGGGAATCGAAAGCAGCCATGAAACCCAAGTAGGCTAACCTCTTTCCTTCCGATTCAACTCCAGCTTTAGGTAATAGTTCCTCTTCAGTTTTCCAGTCATTCATGCGTGAATTCAGTCTTAGAATCATGTTCCCGCAGTTTGTACTTGCATTTTCAGCGTATTTGCATGTTATCAGAACTCAATTCAATCAAAAAATTAGTTCTTAGTGTTTAGTAGTAGGGTTTGTATCTCTCTCCCGCTATTTTGTCTAGTTTAGTCTTCATTCTAGGATGAATGTTCCCAAAGGGAAGATAATGTAACACCCCGTAGCCAAAACAGACCAAAAACCATCTTTACAAAAAAAATTGCATGTGCAACCAACGGGGGCATCGACGGACCGTAGCCGGACCCACGGTCCGTCCTGCACAAATGTTGATAAGATCAAAAACTCCCAAAAATATCAGGCTAGAAAAATTGGTAATGTCTTGGACGATACACGGACTTACGATCCATATGCAAGACAATGGTTCGTATTCCATGACCATCGATTGAGACCCCCATTCACCTATTCTCTAATAAGAGCTACGGATTACCAGCACGGTCCGTAGGTGGGAATTAGGAGACAATTAAGGGGTAAATACAATTGGGTCAACTTCAAATGGATATAACTCTTAGACCAAAATGAGTTAGGTATCTCATGACCTTTCCACATATACACAATTGAATTAGCTTTCCATATACACCGACCTTGTTAAAATCAGACATTCGAGTAAAAAGTTATGCCCATTTTAGTAAAGGTCTGTCGAACAGGTTCAGTCGATGGACCCAACGACGGGCCGTCGGTCAGACGACGGACCTTCATTCCTTGCCGTCGATTGGTCCGAGAGCAACTTACCCAGGGGTCTTTTGGACCTTTCCCACTCTTTTTAAACCCTAATATATGTCGTTTTGACCCTATATCATCAGATTTAGTCAATTTAAGCCTAGAAACATAATTAAAACATATCTAAGTCAAATAATTAAATCAAAACTTAGAAAATTAGAAGCAAAAGAGGAGGAAAAACTCAAGAACCCTAGTTCAAGAACGCAACAAGCTCCAGCAGTTCCAGTGCTGAAACTTAAGTATTTTTCCTTGGATTTCATCGCCAGGTATGTGGGATTTCACTAGTGGGTTCCTTTCACCCATTAGGTCCCTAGTTTTCAGTCAGATTTCTTGATTCCCATATCATGATTAGACCTAGGCTTTCTAGAACTTCAACAGAACTTCATGAACTTATTATTTATATGTTCCAAATCAGATTATCATGTTATTATTCAGCTTATTGCATGAATTTCAGAACCCTTGATTTGTATTTCTCTAGTTCTTAAATTACACATGCTAGGTCAGATATTTCATACACTTCAGATATACATGCCTCAGTTATAAATGCATAATTACCAGATTAATTGTTGTATTCTAAGTTTGCATGTTCAGTTTTGAGCTATCTAGTATTTACATAAACTCAAACATAATCATTAACTTCACAAAATTCATTGAGAGTAGCATAATACCGAGTTAGACTAGGTTTTAGCGTACCCAATAGTCCAAGTACTACTAGTCAAGTAGGTTGTAAGTACCCTATGTGGGCAATCAGTTTAGTGATCACACCAGCTTGCCTTTATACCTTTGGCAGGGTATATTGGGTCCTCTCGATGGGACATATACATCGGACTCCACATTTAGCTCATGTGGTTTTATTATCGGTTATTACTAGCTCCTACAGTTCAGTCAGACTCTCTGCATTGACCATTTATCAATATGTTCAGTATTCAGTTTCAGCATGTTATAAATTGGTAATTGCATTCAGTTAGCTCAGAATTTAGTTTATCATGCCAGCTTATTATGCTTGCTCTTATGCTTGTTCAATCTGTTTTGTTTCAACTTTACTATATCCTACATGCTCAGTACCTTTCATGTACTAACACATATGTGCGCTACATCTTCTCGTGGTGTAGGTGCAGGCTCTCAGCATCCAGATCACACATAGATCGATTTCCAATCTCCAATTCAGCAGATTCAGTGGTGAGTCCTCATTCTCTGAGGATAAAATTTTATTATATTTAGTATGCTCATGATAATGCCATAAGGGTTAGCTTGGGATCACTTGTGGTCCTAGGTTCCGTGTCCGCATATCGGGGGTAGCTCGGGGCGTGATAGAAAACTTCTTCGGCCTTTCTTTTCATAATTTTAGAATCCTTACGAACAATCCATTTAACGATGTTGCCTCTAGTTTTAGCCATATTGTACTATATACGAAAACATAAGTTCAATATCAAAATATCGACCACTAGTCTATTAACACAAATAGACTAATGCTAAAAAAATATGCAAAACAAGTGTCAGTTCCAACAAAACTCAACAATTTTATTGACATAAACACCATTAAAGTCTACAAAAATACAGTAAAAACTTTCAAATCGATAGGCCAGATAAAAATAAGACAATCAAAAATTTCTACTCATTGTCCAAAGCAAAATGTCAGTAATGATTCTGAATAAAAAGCGTGAACTAAATCAGGTTAAGTTTTTAAAACTGAAAGCAAACATCTAAACTTCGTTATACTATCTCAATAAAAAAAATCAAATAGGAAAACATGATCAAACTTATTTCAGATGAAGAAGATTGAAAATATCCAAGTGAACTTGGGAAGAGATTGATGAAAAATAGACAAACTCTACTTTGTTTTTCAGGAACAAAAGGATCTCTTTTTTATATATATTTTAAAAAATTAAAGATGGAAGACTTGTTTTGGAAAATGACAAGTTTTATGAAGGTTGATGATTTCGGTAGAGTAGTTTATGGAAGAAGAAGAAGAGTTTCTCTAAGAACGAGTTCTGTGATCTCATCGGAAAATGTTTACCCTATTTTATTAAATATTAATATATTCTTTGGGATTGTATTATAATTATTTGGATGGGTGAATTTATTTAATATTAAAGTGTTGGATGAAAATGATATTTTATATTTTGGTTTTTTTATCTCCGAGTTCTTAATTTGATAAAAAGGACCCACAACCCAACCCCACTTTTTTACTTTTTTTAATCCCAAACTCTATAAATTAAATCAAAAATAAATTAAGTGAGTATTGTGCAAATTAAATTTTATGAGTGTTCCCCATGCCAATTGATCTCTTCTGACTTTCCTACTAAAGTGACAACTATTCTTATACTATCCTAATAACTTTAAGGAATATAACATATTCACTTCTTTCAGAGTTGGATGCTATTCGTGATGACTAGTTGGTTAGGGAACGAGTATGCAGGATGTGGAACTTATGAATAATAAGCGAAGTCCAAACATGATAAGCCTCAACATGATACTGATTGATGAAAAGGTCACGCATTGTTCTTATTAAATTTATACGCCACTGTGAATTTGCTTATTCAAACATCCTTACACATTTACTTCTATTACGGAACTTTGATACACATTGTAATCTGGAAGAATGAAATGACCAAGATCCAATATAATTTGACTGAGGTTCTGCAATCATTATCAAAAACATCAAAGTTTTCGAAAATGGTGCAAATAAAGTGTTAACACTACTGAGGAAGATAATTGTACCCAACCAAATTCCTTAAAAACTTACGATTCTCAATCATACCTAACCATGAAATACACTTAAAATAGGAAGTCCAATTATGCTTCTTAGAAATCTAAATCAAACAGAAGGCCTCTGCAACAGTTTTCGATAATGGTGCAAAGAAAGTGTGAACAGTACTGAGGAAGATATATTGTACCCAACCAAATTCATTAACAACTTACGATTCTCAATCATACCTAACCATGAAATACACTTAAAATAGAAGGCCTCCGATAATAATTGTTGATATCATCTTCGATGAAGTCAATGCAAGAATATATATATATATATATATATATATATATATATATATATATATATATATATATATATATATCATCTTCCATGAAGTCAAAGCAAGAAAAAATTCAATAGGAAACTTGACAATCATCATTTGATTCAGTTAATTAACATATCTCAAGCAACATAAAGGCAATTTTTATCCTAAAATATGAAGAAATGAATAGTAAAACTTCCAATGCCAAGATATATAATTTATAAATTCAAAGCCACTGAAAATAGATCTCTTCTCATCTCTCTCACTGTTTGATGAGAGCTCGACCTTCCAATCTCCCCTGAAAAAGATAAATATAGTATGAGTACTGTCTTCTAGTACTCAGTTTCCAAAATGTTCTCAAAAAAGCATTTTTGGTGAGAAATAATTTCTTTTTGGTCGATAAAGAAAAACATACTTTTGACCAATAATTAGTGTTTGACGAACTTTAAAACTTATCCCAGGCGTATTATCTCAAAAATGATTTAGGGAAGAACTACTTATCTGGCTTCAAAACAACTTCAGCTACTCCTCAAAAGCACTTATATTCTCCCAAGAGTTTGATTAAACACCTCAACTTTTTTTTTTACGAAACAAGCAATTTTGAAAAAAATAAACACTTTCAACTTCCCAAAAACTTATCCAAAAACATATCATGGATGCAAATAATGACTTGCTCCTTTTAATTGAAAATACTGAAGGCCTCCTAATAGCTTCTTTGGAGCTAAGATTCCTGCAAAAAAAAATTATCACTTTATTAGAAGGATAGAGATTTATACATTGCAACAGTTAATTTACTTTATAAACATTGGAGAAATCATCTTAATAGAGCATGAGACCTAGATTTATATTATGGATTGTGTTTGTCATAACAATCTCTTAAGAGTCTAGTAAAAAAGAATATAAGAAATTATCATTAAATATTTTGTTCTTCATCATCTAACTTTGGTTATTTTCAACACAATCATTATGCAAATCAACTGGAGGAACTACTGTGCTATTGCACCTCTTCCCATGTCGTTGATGCCTGCATGACTTCCTAATCATATCATGTCCTTAGTTAGACGTTTAATGTCCCTAAAAACTTTAGCATCATAGTTTAGTTTTTTGCTAATATCAACCAATAATGTCTCCACCTTTTTTTGAATGAGCCTTAATTTTCTCTAATCGTTTGTCAACTTGTCCTAAACGATCATCAAGTTAAGCACCAGAATTCGTTCTCTTAATCTTAACGATTATACAGATTCAGAGTTGTTGAAAAATAGTCTTAGTCATTCATATTCAAACAACTTACTCTTAATTAAAAAAAATGAGGTCTTATAAATCCTCAAGCTATTGACTAGTGACTACTTCAATATTTCAGATAATCTTTCTGAAATATTTGATAAATTTAAGTTAGAATGTATAGACCTTGTTTAGATGACTGGAAAAACGAAAGAAAGTTAATACAAGCAGCAATAGCAACGTCAATTGAATTGCATCATTCAAATGAAAGATATAACGAGTTTAGACTGCACAAATACCTGACTGGTAGTAGCATTATATACCTTTTCCTCAAAATTCACTGCAATATCATAAACTCCTGTTCTCCTTCTTGCCTAGAGACACAAATACGCCTCTTTATTTCCTTCGTTCTATACAAACAATTAGGTTAAAGACTTGATAAGAACGTAAATGCTTATTAAAACTCAAATCCTGGGTATAAACTTTCAATTACTCCACCCAATTCATTTGTGTCCTAATGGTCAATAAGGTGAATTGAGAATCATTCTCGGGTTCAAATTCCAGCAGAGACCAAAAAAACACGAAGGTAATTTCTTCACATGTGTAAGATATCCCGTGAAATCAGTCTAGATGTATAAAATCTAGTCAAGACACCACAATTATAAAAAAAAAAAACATGATAAAAACACAAAGAATCTTAACATTCCAATTCCAAAAGATTTAAGAAATTTTTTGAAAAGTTTACAATCATTTCACAAGAACCCGACGGAAGTGGAGTCTACCAATCACCAGAATCCATAGCTCCACAGGAGGCACCTCCTGGAGTCTGAACAGCCGTCAAATCCATATCAGTTTTGACCTAATAATATTATTTTCCTCATAATACAAAGAAATGGAACAGAAATATGTCACTAAATTTTCAAAGAAAATTTATATAGATTTTTTTTGTAGATAGGGTCCATCCTTTGATTGTTATTTTCATGAAATATTGTTAAGTTTTCTTTTACAGTTAGTCCATTCAAATTCAATTCAATTATATCCATTAATCTTCACTAGCTAGTTCTGAGAATTCTCCAGAAGAATACAAAGAATAAGCGCATATCAAGTTTCTAATGTTCAGCCAAACTATATAATTAGGTATCCTAGAGTGATAGTATTTATTATGAGAGAATATATCTCCATATAATAAACACTAAGTATTTCCGCGAAATTTGTACCACCAATGATACTTTATATCTACCGACTCTGTTTTTCTCTTTATGTTTTTTTATAAAAAATGTACCCCACTAACTTTCACGTTTAAGTGTTAACGCTAAATGTTCAAAAAAATCTTGTTTCTCAAATGAAGCAACTTTCCATTTTGGTCGGTTACTCTTGTCTCAACATTTATCAATAAATCGACTCTCATTCAAGATTCTACTCTTCAATAACAATATTATTTTAAAAGAATTGTCAACATCAACATCATCTTGGTTTAATCGGACTTATATATTATCATCATTATTAAAAACATAGAACTTTTCATACTAGGTATTATATCGATTAAATGTTTTGAGACTTTTATACACGTGTATCACATACTAATAGCTTTGTCAATTATTTTACGTAAAATAACAAATACTTAAATACAATGAAAGAATGAAAATATATAAACAACGTTTAATACAAGATTTGTGTACCTTTAATTGTTGCAGCGGAATGAAAATTCACGAATTGAATGATTTTCTCCAAATCCTTCTTTGAATTACTAGGAAACAAAGATAGTTTCACACACTAAATGTCTTATTGTGTTTTTGATCTAAACTTTAGAATTTTTTGTTGTTCTTTTTTTTGGCTTCTCACTTTGAAGCATTCAATCAAAAGAATAAGCCAAAAAGAAACTAATTTAAAAAAGGTGATTATTAACGTTGGAACAGTTACACGTAACTATTCCCACCCCTTTTTTTAATTTAATACTTTTCTTTTTTTCTTTTTTTATTCAGAAAAAAAAAATTATTGGGTTGGTTCGGGTCGGGTCAATTCACATGGAGCGACCCAAATCCAAAAGTTACATCTCCCACTTCGCACATGGTGGACAAGACCCAAGCCAACATAACATCAACTAAACACAATTCACACGACAAATAGTTCATGCGATCTGTGAGCATCAAGAGATTACCTTTAAGGTTTTACAAGCCCTACATAGGAATTCAATCACATGTGGAAAGAATTCAATATTACTAAAAAGCACATCATTACTCACAATACTCAAACTCCATTCACTACTTCAATAGTTACTTATTCGATCCCTCATCCTCTTAAAGATGTAAACTCAAGTTCATGTTTAACTTTATAAGCACAATTACACTAAATGCCAACATGGTAAGTGCAATAGTCGGCTTGTGCATATAAGTTTATTATTTATTTAAAGCCTTTCCTTTCTACTTGAATCCATCTGATCCTATTCAACTGCTTTCCTAGACATGCACTGCATTGCCGAATCATTCATGGCTATTAGTAATAGGCTAAAGTAGCAACATCGAATGAAACTTCAAGAAACAGCAAAAGGTCAAAGGATATTTTATTGAAAAGTCATTTTAACTTTTCTGGGTCTCACACAATGAAGAAGCAGGGAATATTCTTTCATTGACTCGTTGATCGCTAGATACACGTGGTATGAAACACGTGCTAGGATGTTTTCACCTTATACTGGTGTAAGTATCTCATCATCCAAATTATCCAGCATCGTACAGATCTCGGTTAAAACACCTCAAGATGTTTAACCCTAGTTTCTCTTTTCCAGTTTTCTTTAAACTCATTTTCTTAGAGAAATATTTGTCTGGTTCATAAAACAAGTCTAAATATGGTGGTGAAATTCATCTCTTCATGTTCCTCGACGTAGAGGTAATTACTCGTATGAGAGAGTCAATCATGTGACTTGTTCGACACGCTTTATTTCAAAAACAAATATCACATGCACACTACATTTGAACATAAATTCAATTATTTTATATAGAGAGGAGAATATTATAATAATAATTCATTTTACAATACTGAAATATCATGATACTTTACGTAAACCTAGAGTCTTAACATAATTTTCAAACAAATCTCTAGAGATGACCTTCGTAAAAGGATTTGCTATCATTTCACGTGTAGGAATGTATTGTGAAGTTATTTCTCCATTTGCCATTACGTCTCTCACAAAGTTATACTTGATGTCGATGTGTTTGGTCTTGCTATGATACTTAGTATCCTTTGTGTATGTGATAGCCACTTGACTTTCACAATATAGAATCATTGGACCCTTTGAATTCTTTGTTACTCAAATGTTCAAAGAATCTCTTTAACCAAACAACTTCTTGTACTGCAGACGCACAAGCCACAAATTAAGATTCTATTGTTGAAAGAGTTGTGCAAGTGTGCTTCTTACTTTTCCATGAAATAGCACCACCATTTAGTAAGAAAGCATAACCGGATGTTGATTTTCTATCATCCCGATCACCAGCCCAATCCACATATGTATAACCAGTAATGACTAAATCAGATCCACTATAACATAGTGCATAATCTGTAGTTTCCATCAGATATCAAAATATTCTCTTTAATATATTCCATTGATCTATTCTAGGATTGGATTGATACCTTCTAACTAGTCTTACGGCATAACAAATGTCTGGGTGGGTACACATCATAGCATACATCAAACTCCCACAGCACTAGAATAAGGAACTCGAGACATGTATTCCTTTTATCTTTCTGTCTTCAAACACATTTCAAAGGCTTAAAGTTTCACCCCTTGCTACTGAAGTGTCCACAGATTTGCAACAATTCATTCGGAAACATTCCAATATTTCTTTATATAAGTTTCATGAGATAAACTCAAAAATTCCTTGGAACGATCTCTTTGGATCTTAACACCCAATATATAATCTGCTTCAACCATATCTTTCATATCAAATGATTTTGAAAGCCATGACTTGACAGCTTTTACATACTCCAAATTATTTCCAACTAAAAAAATATCATCTACGTAAAGAAAAACAATTACAAATTTTCTGTTGGACTTTTTTACATAGATGCAATAGTCTTCATCGATCATGGTGAAATCAAATGACATCACCTCCTTATGAAATCTCAGATACCATTGCCTTGAAGATTGCTTTAGGCCATAAATTGATCTTTTCAATCTACAAACTTTCTTTTCTTGACCTTCAACAACGAAACCAACTGGTTGTTCCATGTAGATTTCTTCGTTTAATTCTCCATTGATAAAAGCGGTCTTCACATCTATTTTGTGTAATTCTAGATCTAAATGTGGAACAATAGCTAAATGTAATCGTATGGATGTAAACTTCACAACTGGTGAAAAAGTTTCCTCATAGTCTATTCCAACTTCTTGAGTAGAACCTTTTGCAACCAATTGTGCTTTGTGTCTTTATATTGACCCATCTAATTTACATTTAACTTTAAGAATCCATTTATTCCTAATAGCTTTACGTTCCTTAGGAAGGTCAACTGGATCCCAGACTCTTTTGGTTTCAATGGACTGTAATTCTTCTTTCTTCGCTTTTAACCATTTTTCCCTTTCAGGTCTTGATAATGCCTCAGTTGCAGAATTAGGTTCATCCAATTTTGTGGGGGATACCAGGAAAACATAATCCTCAATCTCATAAGATCGTTTAGGTACACCTTTTCTTGTACTCTTATGTATTTGAAGTTCAGATTTCACTTTAAGATTTTGAGATTCATAACTCCCACTCGAACCAGAAACCATTTCTTGATCCATTAAATTATCAAGTAAGTTTGACAACATTATCTGATCTTCTGAATTCAATATTTCGTACAGAGGCTCAACTTCAGCTATTTTACCCTTTTTGTGAAAATCATTTTCCAAAAATCTGACATCTCGTAATATGATTTCAGTAATACTTCCATACTCCAATTCATCGATGAACACATATCCTTTAGGGTGTTTAGAGTAACTCATAAAGATACATTTTTTCCTCTTAGACTTAGTTTACCAAACACACTAAAACGGTCTTTAATATATGTTACACAACCCCACGGTTGTAGATCATTCAGGTTTGTTTTATGACCAGTCCAAAGTTCATAAGGAGTGGAAGACACTGACTTAGAAGGCAATTTGTTAAATATGTAAGCCACAGTCAATAAAGCATCTCCAAAGAAAGAGATAGACAAATTTGTCTGCGTCATCATTGATATTGTCATCTCTAATAATGTTATATTCCTTCTTTCAGCTACACCATTTTGTTGAGGTGTATAAGGAGTAGTTAACTGTATGATAATACCATTTTCAGTACATAAGTCTTCAAACTATTTTAAGAAATATTCACGTCCTCGATAGGTTCTTAAAGCTTGTATGCTTTTATCTAATTAATTTTCAACTTTAT
>JAPDHL010001909.1:9375398-9501397 GCA_032847665.1 Solanum chilense | reverse complement strand
GTGATAGAGGTGGAAGGAGTGAAGCCAGATGACTTCACCACGACATCGACATCAAAAAGGTTTCGAAAGGGAGGTGAGTTCAATGGTTCTTATACTAGAGGAGGTTACTCAGTCTGACCAATTCAGTCTTCACTACAGACTTTAGTTGGGGGTCCACCTCAGACCGGTCAACACTTCTCCGAGAGACCTATGCTTGACTCCAGAGAGTGTTATGGATGTGGGGAGACTGGACATATTAGGAGGAATTGTCCAAAACAGAGTTACAGACCCCCAATAGCTAGAGGTAGAGGTGGTCATGGTAGAGGCCCTTTTTCTGGAGGACGTGGTGGTCGAGCTAATGGTGGTCACCAAAACGGCCGAGGTGATGGGCAAACTGGAGCCACTACGGCACAACATGGTAGGGGAAACGGACAGACTGGTGATAGGGCCCATTGTTACGCTTTCCCTGGGAGATCTGAAGCGGAGGCATCTGATGCTGTTATCACAGGTAATCTTTTGGTTTGTGATTGCATGGCTTCTGTATTATTTGACCCTGGCTCCATGTTTTCATATGTATCTTCCTCATTTGCTAATGGTCTTAATTTACATTGTGTATTGCTTAACATACCTATTCGTGTGTCTATACCGGTGGGTGAGTCTGTGATAGTTGAAAAAGTATATAGGTCTTGTTTGGTGACTTTTGTGGGGAGCAATACTTATGTAGACTTAGTTATCTTAGAAATGGTCGATTTTGATATAATTCTGGGTATGACTTGGCTTTCTCCGAATTTTGCGATATTGGATTGTAATGCTAAAACTGTGACGTTAGCCAAGCCTGGGACAGATCTATTAGTGTGGGAGGGCGACTACGCTTCCACTCCGGTGCGTATCATCTCCTTTCTTCGTGCTAAGAGAATGGTTTGTAAGGGGTGTTTACCTTTTTTGGCACATCTTAAGGATGACACTACTCAAGTACCTTCAATTGAGTCGGTTTCGGTAGTCCGTGAGTTTCTGGATGTGTTCCCTACAGATCTTCCTGGTATGCCACCGAATAGGGATATTGACTTCTGTATTGATCTTGAACCGGGTACTCGCCCCATTTCTATACCCCCTTATAGAATGGCTCCCGCGGAGTTGAGAGAGTTAAAGGCCCAACTTCAAGAGTTGTTGAGCAAAGGCTTCATTAGACAAAGTGCATCTCCGTGGGGTGCTCCGGTGTTATTTGTGAAGAAGAAGGATGGGAGTTTTCGGATGTGCATAGACTATAGACAACTGAACAAGGTAACTATTAAGAACAAGTATCCTCTTCCTCGCATTGATGACTTGTTCGATCAGTTACAAGGTGCTTGTGTCTTCTCTAAAATTGACTTGAGATCCGGTTATCATCAATTGAAAATACGGGCAGTGGATGTGCCAAAGACTGCTTTTCCAACTAGGTAGGGGAACTACGAATTTGTGGTAATGTCTTTTGGTCTTACGAATGCCCCCGCTGCTTTCATGAGCTTGATGAATGGGATTTTTAAGCCATATGTGGATCTCTTTGTGATCGTGTTTATTGATGACATACTGATATACTCAAAGAGTAAGAGGGAACATGAGGAGCATTTGAGAATGGTGTTAGAGTTGTTGAGGAAGAAAAAGCTTTATGCCAAATTCTCCAAGTGTGAGTTTTGGCTAGATTCAGTGTCCATCTTGGGGCACGTGGTTTGTAAGGATGGAGTGATGGTGGATCCATCTAAGATTGAGACAGTGAAGAATTGGGTAAGACCTACTAATGTGTCAGAAATAAGGAGTTTTGTTGGGTTAGCTAGCTACTACCGCCGATTCGTCAAGGGATTCTCTTCTATCCCAATTGACGAACTTGACTAAGCAGAATGTTCCATTTGTATGGTCGGATGAGTGTGAGGAAAGCTTTCAGAAGCTTAAGACCTTGTTGACTACCGCACCAATTCTTACTTTGCCAGTAGAGGGTAAGAACTTCATTGTTTATTGCGATGCATCCTATTCTGGTTTGGGTGCAGTACTAATGCAAGAGAAGAATGTGATTGCTTATGCTTCGAGGCAATTAAAGGTGCATGAACGTAACTACCCGACTCATGATTTTTAGTTGGCCGCGGTAGTATTTGCACTAAAGCAATGGAGACACTATTTGTATGGGGTTAAGTGTGAAGTCTATACGGATCATCGTAGCCTACAGTATGTCTTTACTCAGAAAGACTTGAATTTGAGACAGAGGTGATGGATGGAACTACTTAAGGACTACGACATCACTATCTTATACCATCCGGGAAAAGCTAATGTTGTGGCAGATTCTTTGAGTAGAAAGGCGGGAAGCATGGGAAGTCTAGCTCATTTGCAAGTCTCTAGACGCCCGTTGGCTAGGGAAATCCAGAATGTGGCTAATGACTTTATGAGGCTAGAAGTAAATGAGAAGGGAGGATTTTTGGCTTGTGTGGAGGCGAGATCTTCTTTCCTTGACAAGATCAAGGGAAAACAGTTCGAAGATGAGAAACTAAGGAGAATTCGGGATATGGTGTTGCGAGGAGAGGCTAAAGAGGACATAACGGATGAGGAAGGTGTTTTGAGGATTAAGGGAAGGGTATGTGTGCCCCATGTTGATGATTTGATCCACACTATCCTTACAGAGGCTCATAGTTCCGGATATTCTATACATCCTGGTGCAACCAAGATGTACCGTGACCTAAAGCAACACTTTTGTTGGAGTAGAATAAAGCGAGACATTGTTGATTTTATTTCCAAATGTCCAAATTGTCAACAAGTAAAGTATGAACACCAGAGGCCCGGAGGAACACTTCAAAGAATGCCCATTCCAGAATGGAAGTGGGAGAGAATTGCAATGGACTTCGTGGTTGGTCTTCCAAAGACATTGGGTAAGTTTGACTCTATTTGGGTAATTGTGGACATATTAACTAAGTCTGCTCACTTCATTCCGGTCAAGGTGACCTACAATGCAGAGAAGTTAGCCAATATCTACATCTCAGAAATCATTCGATTGCATGGAGTTCCACTTTCCATCATATCAGATAGAGGTACGCAGTTTACTTCTAAGTTTTGGAGAACATTGCATGCTGAATTAGGTACTAGATTGGACCTTAGTACTGTATTTCATCCTCAGACCGATGGTCAGTCAGAGCGAACTATTCAAGTGTTGGAGGATATGCTTCGTGCATGTGTGATAGAATTTGGTGGTCATTGGGATAACTTCTTACCCTTGGCAGAGTTTTCATACAATAATAGCTATCACTCCAGTATTTACATGGCTCCATTTGAAGCACTGTATGGGAGGAGATGTAGGTCTCCCATTGGTTGGTTTGATGCGTTTGAGGTCACACCTTGGGGTACTGATTTGTTGAGGGATTCATTGGAAAAGGTGAAACTATTCAAGAAAAGCTTTTAGCGGCTCAAAGTAGGCAAAAGGAATATGCGGATCGAAAGGTTAGAGACTTGGAGTTCATGGAAGGTGAACAAGTCTTGTTGAAGGTTTCACCCATGAAAGGGGTGATGAGGTTCGGAAAAAGGGGTAAGCTAAGTCCAAGGTATATTGGACCATTTGAGGTACTTAAGCGAGTAGGGGAGGTGGCTTATGAATTAGCCTTGCCTCCCGGGCTGTCAGGAGTTCATCCGGTATTTCACGTGTCTATGTTGAAAAGATACCATGGGGATGGAAACTACATCATCCATTGGGATTCAGTTTTGCTTTATGAGAATCTGACTTATGAGGAGGAACCGGTTGCTATTTTGGATAGAGAGGTTCGCAAGCTGAGGTCGAGAGAGATTGCATCCATCAAAGTTCAATGGAATTGACCGGTTGGAGAGGCCACTTGGGAGAAGGAGGCAGATATGCAAGAAAAATACCCACATCTGTTTACAGATTCAGGTACTCCTTTTCGCCCTTGTTTTTCTTCTTTTGATCGTTCGAGGACGAACGATGGGTAAATTGGTATCTATTGTAACGACCTGTTTAGTCGTTTTGAGCAGCAGATTTTATTTCTGGAAAGATTGCCTGAGACGACGGATACCACGACGGACCGTCATGGGCACGACGGACCGTCGAGGGTGTCCCGTTCCAGAACACTTAGAATTCTGAAATTTGAGTACTAAAATCGACTCTCTGTAATCTGTGACGGACCTGCAGGACGGACCGTCACAGATACGGCGAACCGTCGTGAGGCCCCGTTTCAAAACACTTCAACTCTTGAGAATTTGGTACAGGGAATGATTCTCTGAACGTCGTGACGGAAGTGCAGGACGGACCGTCACAGGAGTGACGGACCGTCACAGACTCCTTAGTGAAAAATAGAATTCCTGACCCTTGCGACGACCTTCATGACGGACCGTCGCAGGCACGACGGGCCGTCACAGGTTGCGTAATCCTAGTCGGAGTCGGATTTCTGGTTAGGTTTTAAAGGGGCGTTTTGGACTATTCCTGCTATAATTATATATTTCGTGGGTTTATATTAATAACTCAATTTCTTGGGGTTTAAAAGAGGTAACCTTGAGTTAAATTGTGGGTTATTATTGTCATCTTTTACACTTAATTATATGTTAATTAGGGTAAAAGAAAGAGGGTTTGAATAAAGAAAATAGAAAGAACAAAGAGAGGGAGAGAGAGGAGTCGATCGAAGAGGAAAAACACAAAGCTTGGGAAATTGCTTGTTTGAATTCAATTCTCCGGTGGAGGTAGGTTATGGTTTTCATGCTATCTCATAGTAAACTCTTAATAGCGAATGATATGTGTTGGTAGTATTATAAAGTCTTCTATATGCTTAATTGTATGCTTGCATGAATATGATTATGTGATTGTGATAAAACAAGCATGATGAAAACTATTGAATCCCAAATCTTGAAAGAAACTTTAATCTACGTTATTAATGATGATGCCTTGGTATAAAAGAAGGCTTGATAAATAAGAGTAATGGGATTGATGATGCCTTGGTATAGAGAAGGGTTGATGAATTGATAGAATGAGATTAGTGGATCGGAGTGTCACGTTCCGACACATAGTATTAGTGGATCGGAGTGTCACGTTCCGACACATAGTATTAGTGGGTCAGGTGTCACGAACCGACACGTAGAATTAGGGGATCGGAGTGTCACGTACCGACACATATTATTAGGGGATCGGGTGTCACAAACCGACACGTAGAATTAGGGGATCGGAGTGTCACGTACCGATACATATTATTAGGGGATCGGGTGTCACGAACCGACACGTAGAATTAGAGGATCGGAGTGTCACGTACCGACACATAGTAGTAGGGGATCAGAGTGTCACGTACCGACACAAGAGGAAGAAAGATAATGAATCTTGAAAGATGTTAATATACTCAACATAATGAACTTCATTCCCAAAATGAGTATGGTATTGAGGCTTGAGCCCTCATGGATGAACTTGATGGTACTTACTTATGATTATAGTAATTGTTGTTGCTACATGTTGAGTTATAGTTGATTTATGATATTAACTGATATATACTGTTTCCTATTTTGAGTTGGCCGATGATATCTACTCAGTACCCGTGGTTTGTACTGACCCCTACTTTTATGTTTTCTTCTTTGTTATTTCTGGAGTGCAGCAAACGGGCCGTCGTCTTCAACTCAACAGTAAATCTAGCCAGTCTTCACTACATCAGAAATTCAGGGTGAGCTAATGCGTCTAGCTTGGACTGGATCTTCTTCTTCAAGTCTTGATGCCTTGAACTCCCGGCATGGACTAGCTTTTATTTGTTTTAGCTTCTTAGACATTTTTAGTTTAGTAATTTGATCATAGATGTTCTTGTGATGATGACTTCCAGATTTTGGGCAATAATAGATGTCGAATTTTAGTAGTTATTGAATTGGTTTCTATTAATGAGTTAAGTCTCCGCATTATTTTCTGTTGTTATACATTGAAATGTTAAGGTTAGATTGGTTGGTTCGCTCACATGGAAGGGTAAATATGGGTGCCAGTCGCGGCTCGGTTTTGGGTCGTGACACTCTCTCTGTCTGAAATCTTTTAATTCCGCTTCCACCCCATATTGGTATCAGAGCTAGATAATCAAAAGAGAAGATATGGAAAACACATCAGAAATAACAAATCTACAAAAACATGTATACATTTTAATCTTCATGAGTAGCTAAATTAATTTATTCTTGATAATCTCTTGTTGATTATAATTGTTTATCATGTCTTAATAATGTTATAATAAGCATCTTTAGAAGGTTTCCTACAGAAATATTCTATGAACAAGTATGCCCAGACTATGCCATCTTAAGGTTGAAACCGATAGGCAAGAAGGCCGTTTAGGGGAGTTAACAGAGTTGCGGCGCTGTTAGGGTAACTAATCAAAGAAGAAAGCTGTAGTAGTGACTAGATCTATTATTTCATAATAAATAAGTATAATCCGTTAAGAGGTTCGAAGGGATAAAATTTTTAGCAAAAATGGATAAAATGAATACCTATTTAATAGATGATGATGATAATTACAAGATATTATTACTTTATAGATTAAAAGATCTTAATACTAATATAAAAAGAGAAATTTATGACATATTAGTAACATCTGAAGTAATAGAAATAACAACCCAAGGTTGGGCTGAACTAAGTATACAAAGTATACAAGATGAATTATATTATGACATAAATGATTTATATGATGATATAGATATATTCAGAGACCAATGATAAATTACGAATACTTACAATATTGGGTAAAAACCATAGAAGACATAGATCTACTTGAAAAATTACTAATTGAAAATTTATTCGGTTACTTAAGAACTCGAGAAGTTGAATATCTAGAATATATTATAAAAAATTCTATTGAAATACAACGATTAGATCTACTTAAAAAGGAATATTATAGAAAGACATTTTATGAAGAATAATACAACACCAAGCAAAGAAACTAAAACAACAAAAACCAAGATAGATAAAAAGGTACAAAAGATATGGAAAAAATTAAAACCTTTATATATAGAATATGAAGTATCACAACTCATCAAAACAAGTAACGATAAAAAAGATCATTTGATAAATATAATTTCAAAAACAGAATACAAATATGTTTGTTATTTGAAAAAACAATATGAACAAAGAAAAATATAAACAACAATTGATAGAAAAAATAGCTGAAATGGAACAAGAATTACAACATAGAAAAAGAAGATTAGAAGAAAATATTTTAACAGGAGTATGTAATAAATCAATATTAGCACAAAGAAAAGTTATATTTATGTTAGAACTAGAAATAGATTGTCTTGAATATAGACTACAACATAATATAATACATAAATTATAATGAATAAAGAAGAATTTGCAGTAGACGAAAAGACATATGAAAATCAAGACGGAATGATAATAAAAATAATATTTTCAAATTTAGGAAGAAGATATAAGAAAATAGGAAATAACTTATATTTAATGTTAGAAAAAGAAACAGCAAAATTAGAAGATAGTATAACAGCTATGGTAAGAATAACAAAAGAAAATGAAGAAATAGAAAAATCAAGAGAAATTGAAAAAATAAAAATACAAGCAAAACAAGAAGTACAACATTTAGAAGAAATAAAAAATACAAGAATAAGTGAATTAGAAAAAGAATTAGGTAGGTTAAAATTGTTATATGAAAATAAACAAAAAGAAAAACAGATAGAAAAAGATAAAGATAAAGAGCTTGAATTAAAAAAAAAAAAAAGAAATGGAACAAAAACTAAATGAAGATCTTGAAGTAAAGGAAATAAACGAAAATGAATCAGACACAATAAATGATCAAAAATCAGAAATAAGTGATATAAGTGAGACATACACAGAAATTTTAGAACAGGTAAATAAGCCGGAAAAATTAGAAATAAACACAGGAGATATGAATAAACCTAGTACGTCAAGAGTTAAAACTTCACACAATAGTCCCAGAAATAGTCCTAGAACTAGTACTAGATGGACATAACCAACTTATTATAGAAGAAGTTATGAACAATCAGATAGAACAGACGCAATATGGAATAGTAGATTAAATAAAAATTGGACACCAAAATCAGTAAACGAACAATATAATTTCTTAGACCTAGATTGTGTCACAGATATAAATAAAGCAATATTATCATGGATATGAAATATGTCTAAACAATTAATAGATAACAAAATAAAAACAACAGAAACACCAAGGTATATAGAAGGAACATTTGTAGGAACAACAAGATTATGGATAGAAAATCTACCCCCAGAAAGTTTAGAAGTACTTAGAAATGACAAGAAAATAGACGGATCTCCATCAGCAACAAATATAGATATATTAGATAAATATGAATCAGCAATAAGAAGTGAATTTGGAGGTATGACCACAGACATAAGAGAACAAAATAGAGAAAAAATAATAAATAGACAACTTATGACAAAATTAGCTATATGTAAAATGTGTTATGTAGAAGAATACACTTGTGCATTTAAAGAATATTATTACAAAGCAAAATACAATTTTGATGAAGCAAAAGAAATAAGAAAACAATATTTTACGAAATTACCAGAACAATTTAGTACAAAAGTAATAAAAGATTGGAATGATGAAGGATTAATAGATACTTTAGGAGCAAGAATAAATTTTTTGCATCAATGGTTCATAAAACTATGTGAAAATCAAAAAGAGAAATTAAAAATGGAAAAAGTACTAACCAAAAATTTAACTTGTTGTAAAAATAAAACAGCACCACAACTTGGATGCATAACAAAAAATTATAAAAAGAAAAAACCTAGGAAATATAAAAATTATAGAAAAACCAAAACGATGTATAAATACAAAAAACCAAGACAAAGATATTATGTAAAAAATTATAAAATTAAAAGACCATATAGACCTAAAAGAAAAATATCCCAATGTACATGTTATAATTGCGGAAACAAGTTATAGAGATTGTAAGTTACCAAAAGACCCAAAAAAGAAACAAGTTGTAGAAATAATTATAGATAGTGACAAATATATGCAAATAGAATATATTGACAATGAACTAAGTGAAAATGACAGTATATACGAAGTATCAGACATAGAAACAGAAAATGAAGAGGAATATATTAATCTAGATAATGATGTAATGTCACGACCCAAAATCGAGCCGCGAATGGCACCCACACTTATCCTACTATGTGAGCGAACCAACCAAATCCAAACCCCAACATTTTAACATAATGAAGAAAATACAATGCGAAAGACTTAACTCATTAATAAAAATCAATTCAATAACTTCTGAAATTCAACAACTATTATTCCCCCAAAATCTGGAAGTCATCATCACAAGAACATCAATCCTCAAATAACTAAAACTAAGAGTATCTAAGAAAACTAAAATAAGTAAAAGCTAGTCCATGCCGGAAATTCAAGGCATAAAGACTTGAAGAAGAAGATCCAGTCCAAGCTAGAAGCATTAGCTCACCCTGAAATCCGGTGTAATGAAGACTGGCTGGAGTTGCGGTTGAGTTGAAGACGACGGTACGTTTGCTGCACTCCACAAATACAAAGAAAGAAACATACAAGTAGGGATCAGTACAAAACACGAGTACTGAGTAGATATCATCGGCCAACTCAAAATAGAAAACAGTATATATCAGATAATATCATAAAATCAACTACAATACTCAACCTGCGGCATTTACAATTACCATATTTCTTGGTCACAACACCAAGCACATCAATGAGGACTCACGCCTCCCCATCATACTCATTTGGGAATTAGGTTCATTAAATTGAGTATATTAATATATTTCAAGATTCATTATCTTTATTCCTCTCGTGTCGGTACGTGACACTCCGCTCCATATACTATCCTGGTGTCGGAACGTTACACTTCGATCCTCATATACTATCCAGGTACCGAAACGTGGCACCCGATCCATATTCTATCCTGGTGTCGGAACGTGACACTCTGATCCTCATCTATCCTGGTGTCAGAACGTGACACCCGATCCATATTCTATCCTGGTGGCGGAACGTGGCACTCCGATCCTCATTCTATCCTGGTACTGGAACGTGTCACCCGATCCATATACTATCCTGGTGTTGGAACGTGACACTCCGATCCTCATATACTATCCTGGTACCGGAACGTGGCATCCGATCCTCTATTACTATCCTGGTACCGGAACGTGGCACCCGATCCCCTAATCTCACTACTTTCGTTCATCAAGCCTTCTTTTATACCAAGGCATCATCATTAACAAAGTAGATTAGGGTTTCTTTCAAGATTTAGGATTCAATAGCTTCATCATGCTTATTTTATCACAATTATATAATCACATTCATGCAAGCATTCAATTAAGCATATAGAACGGTTTACAATACTACCAATACATATCATTCGCTATTAAGAGTTTACTACGAATAGCATAAAAACCATAACCTACCTCCACCGAAGATTCGTGATCAAGCAAGTAAATTCCCAAAGCTTTCCTTTCCCTCTTCGTTTCTCCTCTTTCTCGTTCGTTTCTCCCTCTTTTGTTCTTTCTATTTTTCTTATTTAAACCCTCTTTATTTTACCCTAATTAGCATATAATTAAGTATAAAAGATGAGTAATTAACCCACTAATTAAATCAAGGTTATCTCTTTTAACCCCAAAGTAATTAAACTATTAACATTAACCCACTAGCTTTATAATTAAAGTAGGAATAGTCCAAAACGCCCCTTAAATTACTTACAGAAATCCGACCCAGCCTAGGATTACGCAACCTGTGACGGCCCGTCGTGCCTGCGATGGTCTGTCCTACTGCTTCCGTCACAGAGTTCAGAGACTAACTTTTTACTAAGGGTCTGTGACGGTCCGTCATGCCTACGACGGTCCGTCCTGCACTTCCGTCACGAAGTTCAGAGAATTGCTCCCAGTACCCAATTTTCAAGAGTTGAAGTGTTTTGAAATGGAGGCTCACGACGGTCCATCGTGTCTGTGACGGTCCGTCCTGCAGGTCCGTCACAGAGTACAGAGAGTCGATTTCGGCACTAAAATTTCAGAATTCTAAGTGTTTTGGAATGAGACCCCCTCGACGGTCCGTCGTGCCCATGACGGTCCATCGTGGGATCCTTCGACTCAGACAGTTTTTCCAGAAATAAAATCTACTGCTCAAAACGACTAAACAGGTCGTTACAATAGATACCAATTTACCCATCGTTCGTCCTCGAACGATCACAAGAAGAAAAACAAGGGCGAAAAGGAGTACCTGGATCTGTAAACAGGTGTGTGTACCTTTCTTGCATATCAACCTCTTTCTCCCAAGTGGACTGTCGATTCTTCCATTGAACTTTGATGGATGCAATCTCCATCGACCTCAACTTGCGAATTTCTGTATCTACAATGGCAACAGGCTCCTCCTCATAAGTCAAATTCTCATCAAGCAGGACTGAATCCCAACGAATGATGTAGTTCCCATCCGCATGGTATCTTTTCAACATAGACACATGAAATACCGAATGCACTCCTGACAGTCCTGGAGGCAAGGCTAATTCATAAGACACCTCCCCTACTCGCTTAAGTACTTCAAATGGTCCAATATACCTTGGGCTTAGCTTACCTCTTTTACCAAACCACATCACCCCTTTCATGGGCGAAACCTTCAGCAAGACTTGTTCACCCTCCATGAACTCCAAGTCTCTAACTTTTCGATCTGCATATTCCTTTTGCCTACTTTGCGCCGCTAACAGCTTTTCTTGAATAGATTTCACTTTCTCTAATGAATCCCTCAACAGATCAGTACCCCAAGGTCTAACCTCAAATGCATCAAACCAACCAATGGGAGACCTACATCTCCTCCCATACAATGCTTCAAACGGGGCCATGTTGATACTGGAGTGGTAGCTATTATTGTATGAGAACTCCGCTAAGGGTAAGAAGTTATCCCAATGACCACCAAATTCTATCACACATGCACGAAGCATATCTTCCAACACTTGAATCGTTCGCTCAGACTGACCATCGGTCTGATGGTGAAATGCAGTACTAAGGTCCAACCTAGTACCTAATTCAGCATGCAATATTCTCCAAAACTTAGAAGTAAACTGCGTACCTCTATCTGATATAATGGAGAGTGGAACTCCATGCAACCGAACGATTTCTGAGATATAGATTTTGGCTAACATCTCTGCATTATAAGTCACCTTGACCGGAATGAAGTGAGCAGACTTAGTTAATCTGTCCACAATTACCCAAATAGAATCAAACTTACCTAATGTCTTTGGAAGACCAACCACGAAGTCCATTGCAATTCTCTCCCACTTCCATTCAGGAATGGGCATTCTCTGAAGTGTTCCTCCGGGCGTCTGGTGTTCATACTTTACTTGTTGACAATTTGGACATTTGGCAACAAAATCAACAATGTCTCGCTTCATTCTACTCCACCAAAAGTGTTGCTTTAGGTCATGGTACATCTTGGTTGCACCAGGGTGTATAGAATATCCCGAACTATGAGCCTCTGTAAGAATAGTGTGGATCAAATCATCAACACGGGGCACACATACCCTTCCCTTAATCCTTAAAACACCTTCCTCATCAATTATTGCCTCTTTAGCCTCTCCTCGCAACACCATATCCCGAATTCGGCTTAGTTTCTCATCCTCAAACTGTTTTCCCTTGATCTTGTCAAGAAAAGAAGATCTCGCCTCCACACGGACCAAAAATCCTCCCTTCTCATTTACTTCTAGCCTCATAAAGTCATTAGCCAAGCTTTGGATTTCTCTAGCCAATGGGCGTCTAGAAACATGCAAGTGAGCTATACTTCCCATGCTTCCTGCCTTTCTACTTAAAGCATCTGCCACGACATTAGCTTTTCCTGGATGATATAGAATAGTGATACGTAGTCCTTCAGTAGTTCCATCCATCTCCTCTGTCTCAAATTCAAATCTTTCTGAGTAAAGACATACTGTAGGCTACGATGATCCATATAGACTTCACACTTAACCCCATATAAATAGTGCCTCCATTGCTTTAATGCAAATACTACCGCGGCCAACTCCAAATCATGGGTCGGATAGTTATGTTCATGCACCTTTAATTGCCTCGAAGCATAAGCAATTACATTCTTCTCTTGCATTAGCACTGCACCCAAACCAGAGTAGGATGCATCATAATAAACAATGAAGTTCTTACCCTCTACTGGCAAGGTAAGGATAGGTGCAGTAGTCAACAAGGTCTTGAGTGTCTGAAAGCTTTCCTCACATTCATCCGACCATACAAATGGAACATCCTGCTTAGTCAAGTTCGTCAATTGGGAAGCAATAGAACAGAATCCCTTGACAAATCGACGGTAATAGCTAGCTAACCCAACAAAGCTCCTTATTTCTGACACATTAGCAGGTCTTACCCAGTTCTTCACTATCTCAATCTTAGAAGGATCCACTATCACTCCATCCTTAGGAACCACGTGCCCGAAGAAGGACACTGAATCTAGCCAAAACTCACACTTGGAGAATTTGGCAAAAAGCCTTTTCTCCCTTAATACTTCCAACACAATTCTCAAATGCTCCTCATGTTCCTTCTTACTCTTGGAGTATATCAGTATATCATCAATAAATACGATCACAAAGAGATCCAGGTATTGCTTAAAAATCCCGTTCATCAAGCTCATGAACGCAACAGAGGCATTCGTAAGACCAAAAGACATCACTACAAATTCGTAATGCCCATACCTGGTCCGAAAAGCAGTCTTTGGCACATCCGCTGCCCGTATTTTCAATTGATGATAACCGGATCCTAGTCAATCTTGGATAAGACACAAGCACCTTGTAACTGATCGAACAAGTCATCAATGTGAGGAATGGGATACTTGTTTTTAATAGTTACCTTATTCAGTTGTCTGTAGTCTATGCACATCCGAAAGCTCCCATCCTTCTTCTTCACAAATAACACCGGAGCACCCCAAGGAGATGCACTTGGTCTAATGAAGCCTTTTCTGAAGAACTCTTGAAGTTGGGCCTTTAACTCTCTTAACTCCGCGGGAGCCATTCTATAAGTGGGTATAGAAATGGGGCGAGTACCCGGTTCCGGATCAATGCAAAAATCAATATCTCTATCCTGTGGCATACCAGGAAGATCTGCAGGGAACACATCCAGAAACTCACGGACTACCGAAACCGACTCAATTGAAGGTACTTGGGTAGTGTCATCCCTGAGATGTGCCAAGAAAGCTAAACACCCCTTACTAATCGTTCTCTTAGCACGAAGAAAGGAGATGATACGAACTGGAGTGGAAGTGTAGTCGCCCTCCCACACTAACAGATCTGTCCCAGGCTTGGCTAACGTCACAGTTTTAGCATTACAATCCAAGATCGCAAAATTAGGAGAAAGCCAGGTCATACCCAGAATTACATCAAATTCAACCATTTCTAAGATAACCAAATCTACATAAGTATTGCTCCCCACAAAAGTCACCAAACAAGACCTATATACTTTTTCAACTATAACAGACTCACCCACCGGAGTAGAAACATGAATAGGCATGTCAAGCAATTCGCAATGTAAATTAAGACCAGTATCAAATGAGGAAGATACATATGAAAATGTAGATCCAGGATCAAATAATAGAGAAGCCATGCAATCACAAACCAAAAGATTACCTGTGATAACAGCATCAGATGCCTCTGCTTCAGACCGCCTGGGGAAAGCGTAACAATGGGCCCTATCACCAGTCTGCCTGTTGCCCCTACCATGTGGTGTTGTCGTAGCTCCAGTTTTCCCGTCACCTCGGCCGTTTTGGTGTCCACCATTACCTCGACCACCACGTCCTCCAGAATGATGGCCTCTTCCATGACCACCTCTACCTCTGACTATGAGAGATCTGTAACTCTGTCTTGGACAATACCTCTTAATATGTCCAGTCTCCCCACATCCATAACACTCTCTCGAGTCAAGCATAGGTCTCTAAGAGAAGTGTTGAACGGTCTGAGGTGGACCCCCAACTACAGTCTGTAGTGAAGACTGAATTGGTCGGACTGAGTAACCTCCTGAACCCTGTGCTCTAGAGTAAGAACCATTAAACTCACCTCCCTTTCGAAAACTTTTTGATGTCGATGCCATGGTGAAGTCATCTGCCTTCACTGCTTCCACCTCTATCACGAAGTCTACCACTTCTTGAAAGGATTTTGCCGTAGCCGCTACCTGTAAGGCTGAAATCCGTAATTCTGACCTCAACCCCTTCACAAAACGGCGAATCCGCTCTTCTGGCTTGAAACAAAGTTGGGTGGCATACCTGGATAATGCACGAAACTTAGCCTCATATGCAGTAACCGACATCCTACCTTGCGCTAGGCTCAAGAACTCATCTCTTTTCCTATCCCTCAAAGTCCGGGGGATATACTTCTCCATAAACAAGCTAGAGAATGACGCCCAAGTCATAGGTGGTGCCTCTGTTGGTTGACACTCAACATGTGAACGCCACCACATTTTGGCGTTCCCTTGAAACTGAGAAGTTACGAACTCAACGCCAAATCGTTCCACTATGCCCATTTTGTGTAGTAACTCATGACAGTCAACCAGAAAATCATAGGCGTCCTCAGATTCAGCACCCTTGAAGACAGGAAGTTTCAATTTCAAGAACTTACTGAAAAGTTCATGCTGATCATTTGTCATTATAGGCCCTGTAGTCTGACGAGGAAACGTGCGTATTTCCAATGAGGCATCGATGCGTGGAGCCTCAACAACAGCCAGTCGTACTTCCGGAACCTGAGGTGCTGGTGCAGAAAACACTGGAGGTGTCTGGCCTTGATCAGATAACCCGCTAAGATAAGCAAGAACCTGATTAATCATCTCTGGGGTAGGTTGGGGTGGTAATTCCTCATTCTGCACTTGTTCAGTCTCCCCTTCCTCACCCTCTCTTATCACTTCCTCAGTCGGTGGAGGAGTCACCGCCCTAGTACCAGATGGGCTAGGTGCTTGTCCTCTTCCTCTAGAGGACGTCCTCCCACGACCTCTTCCACGGCCTCTTGCTGCTACTCCTCTTCGAGCTATAGCCCCAGTGGCTGGCTCAGATGCATCTTGCCTTGTCAGTGTTGGTGTTGGTGCAGTCGTTGCTCTAGTTCTAACCATCTGGGAAATAGAGTGAAGATGGTCAGATACCAATTTGTATCACCTAGATACCAATTGGATCCAAGTAATAGCACGAAAGAAAGAAGGAAAGAATGGGATTTTCCTAATGTTTTATAGGCTCTCAAAGAAAAGTATAGGCGTCCCCCAACCGTTCCTTATGACTCTACTAGACTCGTTCTTGTGTGATGAGACCAACGAACCTAATGCTCTGATACCAAGTTTGTCACGACCCAAAACCGAGCCGCGAATGGCACCCACACTTATCCTACTATGTGAGCGAACCAACCAAATCCAAACCCCAACATTTTAACATAACGAAAAAAATACAATGCGGAAGACTTAAATCATTAATAAAAATCAATTTAATAACTTCAGAAATTCAACAACTATTATTCCACCAAAATCTGGAAGTCATCATCACAAGAACACCTATCCTCAAATTACTAAAACTAAGAGTATCTAAGAAAGCTAAAATAAGTAAAAGCTAGTCCATGCCGGAAATTCAAGGCATCAAGACTTGAAGAAGAAGATCCAGTCCAAGCTAGAAGCATTAGCTCACCCTGATATCTGGTGTAATGAAGACTGGCTAGAGTTGCGGTTGAGTTGAAGCCGATGGTACGTTTGCTGCACTCCACAAATACAAAGAAAGAAACATACAAGTAGGGTTCAGTACAAAACATGAGTACTGAGTAGATATCATCGGCCAACTCAAAATAGAAAACAGTATATATCAGATAATATCATAAAATCAACTACAATACTCAACCTGCGGCATTAACAATTACCATATCTCTTGGTCACAACACCAAGCAAATCAATGAGGACTCACGCCTCCCCATCATACTCATTTGGGAATTAGGTTCATTAAATTGAGTATATTAACATATTTCAAGATTCATTATCTTTATTCCTCTCGTGTCGGTACGTGACACTCCGCTCCATATACTATCCTGGTGTTGGAACGTGACACTCTGATCCTCATATACTATCCTGGTACCGGAATGTGGCACCCGATCCATATTCTATCCTGGTGTCGAAACGTGACACTCCGATCCTCATCTATCCTGGTGTCAGAACGTGACACCCGATCCATATTATATCCTGGTGCCGGAACGTGGCACTCCGATCCTCATTCTATCCTGGTACCGGAATATGGCACCCGATCCATATACTATCCTGGTGTCGTAACGTGACTCATATACTATCCTGGTATCAAAAAGTTGCACCCGATCCTTTATTACTATCCTGGTACCGGAACGTGGCACCCGATCCCCTAATCTCACTACTTTCGTTCATCAAGCCTTCTTTCTTACCAAGGCATAATCATTAACAAAGTAGATTAGGCTTTCTTTCAAGATTTAGGATTCAATAGCTTCATCATGTTTATTTTATCACAATTATATAATCACATTCATGCAAGCATACAATTAAGCATAAAGAAGGGTTTACAATACTACCAATACATATCATTCGCTATTAAGAGTTTACTACGAATAACATAAAAACCATAATCTACATCCACCGAAGATTCGTGATCAAGCAAGTAAATTCCCAAAGCTTTGCTTTCCCTCTTCGTTTCTCCTCTTTCTCGTTCGTTTCTCCCTCTTTTGTTCTTTCTATTTTTCTTATTCAAACCCTCTTTCTTTTACCCTAATTAGCATATAATTAAGTATAAAAGATGAGGAATTAACCAACTAATTAACTCAAGGTTATCTCTTTTAACCCCAAAGTAATTAAACTATTAACATTTACCCACTAACTTTATAATTAAAGCAGGAATAGTCCAAAACGCCCCTTAAATTACTTACAGAAATTCGACCCAGCCTGGGATTACGCAACCTTTGACGGCCCGTCGTGCCTGCGACGGTCCGTCCTGCTGCTTCTGTCACAGAGTTCAGAGACTAACTTTTTACTAAGGGTCTGTGACGGTCTGTCATGCCTACGATGGTCCGTCCTGCACTTCCGTCACGAAGTTCAGAGAATTGCTCCCAGTACCCAATTTTCAAGAGTTGAAGTGTTTTGAAGTGAAGGCTCACGACGGTCCGTCCTGCAGGTCCGTCACAAAGTTCAGAGAGTCAATTTCAGCACTCAAATTTTAGAATTCTAAGTATTTTTGAACGAGACCCCCCCGACGGTCCGTCGTGGGATCCGTCGACTCAGACAGTTTTTCCAGAAATAAAATCTGCTGCTCAAAACGACTAAACAAGTCGTTACATGTAATAGACGAAGAAATATAATGTCTGAAGACGATATAAAAATAATATCTAAAGAAGGTTATCAAAATGAAGGGTTATCAGACCAAAAAATTATATTTGATAATACAATTTTTGAACAAATAAAAGGAAAAGAATTAGACTTAAGTGTTGAAAAAGTACTTGAAATACCTACTTTGACAAATTGGTTTAAAAGACAAAAGGAGGAATATTATGTAATTAGTCAGAAAGAACATATTATAGATTGTAAATATGCAAGAGGAAAAGCATATATACCTATACTAAGTAAACGAATAATAAATAAAGAAATATAAGATATAAAAGCCAAAACACCTATAAAATATGTACATTTAGGAGGAACAGAAATATTAATAAAAGCTTGTTTTAGAGAAGGAATAGATACACCTATTGAAATATATTTAGCAGATGATAGAATTATACACCCTATAGAAAAAAGTGTAATAAGTGCAGTAAAAGGAAATTTAATATAGCAAAAATTTAAATTTATAATAAGTGCCAATTATACAGTATCATTAACAAATAGGAACATAGATAAATCATTAGTATTATATTGGAAAATGTCTGGAATAGAGTTAGCACCAGGCAGTAAAATATTTACAGCAAGATGCGAAAACTTATAAATATTAACAGCAAAACATAAAATAACAGCAAGAAATAAAATTGATAAAATAAAAATAGAAAATCGTTTCGAAAAAATAATAACTGTAATAGATAATAATGACTATAGCTATAAGGATATTGACATAGAAGAAGATTTAGAAATATTAAAAGAAAGATTAAGCACTTCAAGCGTACCAAATACGTTAACAAGAGCTACCTCATCAAGAATGAGTACATCAAAAAGAAACTATGAAATCCCACAAGACTTATTAGATAAGAAAGAAATAACACCATATCATTATTTCATAACAGGAATAATAGACCAAAGGAAATATAAAATTTTAATAAATACAGGACAAGAAGAATTTTACATAACAAGAGAGTTAGTATTTGAAGAAGAAATTATAAAGACAGGACACATATGCCCTGGATTAACTAGTGAGATAGTAAACACAAATGAAGAAACAACAGAAAAAGAAATAATTATAGGAGGAATACCCTTAGTAATACCATTTAAAATATACCAAGGAAACCATAATATTACATTAGGAATAAAATGGTTAGAAAAAGTTAAACCATACAACATAGAAAATGAACAATTAACAATAACCTGCCAAAATAAGAAAATAATTATAAAAAGAACAAAATGATTAATGAAAATATTTATACTTGCAAAAATTATTGTTGAAGGATATCACAATTAGAAATTATTATATTTACAATAGATAAAGTTAAAATAATAAATGAACAACTAGAACAACTATATAACGAAGATCCATTACAAGGATGGGAAAAACATAGGACAAAAGTAAAAATTGAATTAATATATGAAAATAGTATAATAACACAGAAACCATTAAAATATAACTCTGATGATTTAAAAGAATTTAAAATACATATAGATGAATTATTAGAAAATAATTACATACAAGAAAGCAATAGTAAACATACAAGTCCAGCATTTATAGTTATAAAACACAGTGAACAAAAATGAGGTAAAAGTAGAATGGTCATAGATTTATCGTAATCTAAATGCTAAAACTAAAACATACAATTATCCAATACCAAACAAAATACTAAAAATAAGACAAATACAAGGATATAATTATTTTAGTAAATTTTACTGTAAATCAGGATTTTACCACATAAAACTAGAGGAAGAATCTAAACAGCTAACAACATTCACAGTACCGCAAGGTTTCTATGAATGGAATGTTTTACCATTTGGATATAAAAATGCACCAGGTAGATACCAACATTTTATGGATAACTGTTTTAACCAGTTAGAAAATTGTATTGTATATATAGATGATATATTGATATATTCTAAGACACAAGATGAACATATAAGATTATTAGAAAAATTTATATACATAATTAAACACTCAGGTATAAGCTTAAGTAAAAAGAAAGCAGAAATTATGAAATCACAGATAGAATTTCTAGGAATACAAAAAGATAGAAATGGAATAAAAATGCAAAGTCAGATAGTACAAAAAATAATTACTATTGATGAAAATATAGATACAAAAAAGAAATTACAATCCTTTCTAGGATTAGTAAATCAAGTAAGAGAATATATACCAAAATTAGCAGAACATCTAAAACCACTACATAAAAAACTTAAAAAAGATGTTGAATACTATTTCGACAATAAAGATAAAGAACATATAAGAAATATTAAGAACTTATGTAAGAAATTACCAAAACTATATCTTCCTGATGAAAATAAAACATTTACTTATATTGTTGAGACAGATTCAAGTAATCATAGTTACGGAGGGGTTTTAAAATACAAATTACACAAAGAAAAAATAGAACATCATTGTAGATATTATTCAGGATCCTATACAGTAGCACAAATAAAATGGGAAATAAATAGAAAAGAGTTATTTGCATTATACAAGTGTTTATTAGCATTCGAACCATATATTGTTTATAATAAATTTATTGTAAGAACAGATAATACACAAGTAAAATGGTGGATAACAAAAAAGTTAGAAGATTCAGTTACAACAAAAAAATAAGGAGATTAGTATTAAATATATTAAATTTTACATTTACAATTGAAGTAATCAAAACAAATAAAAATGTTATTGCAGACTACCTCTCAAGAGAAAGATACAATGAAAGACCTATTGGCTATGATGACCAATCTATGCCAAAAAATGGAAAAGATAGAAGCAGATGTACAAGATCAGAAAGGAAAAGCTAACAGTCAGCAGCATGACTATAAACATGCGGAGTTACGTCGCTCGGCGGACGGTAAACAGCCAGAACTAGAAGGAGACGTTGGGAGACTCCAAAAAACCCATAACAAAGTTTGTTTAAATACAGCTGCAGGTACGAGCAAAAAGATAGTGAGAAACCAAAAAATATAAATTTAAACCAACTATTCATAAAACCATTTATCCAAAAACCACAAGTACAGATACCCGTGGAACCACAAACATCCACATACGCTGTTAGCCTACAGAATGACAAAAAGAGATACAACTACAATACGCAGTCCTACGTTGAAAACTTATATAAAATCAAGACATATTTAAACTTGAACCCAAGATCTACGCAAATAAAAAACCCTGAAGAAAACTATATAACCCAGAAGTTACAGGGATATAACAAACTTATAGCACAACTTAAAACCAGTCCAAATTTAGTTAAAACATGTTATAGCTATGGAATACTAAATACAGTATATACATATACCGAAAAAAAATAATTGGAATACCGGAATTACATAGAGCATTTATGACATATAAGAGAATTACAAAAGGAAACCTATTTTATATAAAATTCTATACAGTACCAGCTGAGATATTATACGAGGAGATAAAATCGCCAATACAAGTTGTGAAGATAGGTCTGACCAGAGATATGATTATACCGGAAGAGATAGAAAAACAATTGAGATACCAAAGATAGAAATACCAAAATTTTATGCAAATAAAAGAAAAATTGGAATAGCAACAATTATACAAGAGTTAGTCAATAATTATTTAAATGACAATGCTATTTGGAGTTATTATGCACGAGATCAAGTAATGATTTATTCAAACTCCAAAGAGCTAAGGAAATCAGATATGGATGAAGTCCAGCGATGGATTTTGTCATTTCTAAAGCAAGAGGAGCAACCAACTACAAGAGCCTTGAAGAAGCAATTTATTTCAGAGGAGTTATTAGTAAGATATTGTAAGCTTATCAGCAACAAATATCCAGATCATAGATGCTCCAAGTGTAACGGAGAAGATAACGTAATACCAGCAATTGATTTGGGATAATGACAAAAGAAATAAAGCAAGCTATATCAAAGAAGATTCATACAAGATAAAAAGGAGATAGATATCTGAGTATAAAGTAATGTATTTTGTTTTTTAGTGTTTATCGTTTTGTGTCGGTTGAATATCAGCCATATGTAAAAAAGTAATGTAAAAGTATGTCGGCCAATAATAAAATAGGCCATTAGTAAAAGTAAGTTTTTTGTTTTTTGTGTCGGCCAAATGTAAAAAGGCCAAGTGTAAAGTAAGTGTCGGCCATTTCGCCAAAGGTGTAAAATTTTTGTGTATAAATAGAGGGATTTCCCTCATAATAAAATCATCCACCTTTTAAAATACATCTCTCTCTCTCTGAAATCTATTAATTCCGCTTCCACCCCATATTGTTTGTAATGACTTGTGTACGTGCCTTGTTATGAAATTATGATGATGATATGCTAATATCGCATGTGACGGTGTCCATCAAAGGATATTATCATGCAATACCTATTGAGCTAAATGAAAATTGTTTTATACAAGGGATAGAACCTATGACCTAAACCAAGTGATGATTCATAAGAAATACAATTCAAAAGTGACATAGATTAGAACCAAGTGAACTTGACAATGGGAGATGTTGACTTCCCATAGAGGAAGATTCACCCTATAGTTCCATATGAGGTGTTGAAACTCCTATGAGGGACACTCACCCAATGGATACCCATGAGATGAGGCTCCGATGCCATAGATATGTAGAGGGTTCAATGAATATGTCCTAGTTCAAGAACTATGTCTCCATCATATGAAGAATAGCTAGTGGATTCCCCTAGAAAGCTATGTTTATGGTTGGATCTACTTTGTCCAGTCGACTACCTTCCATCGATGTAAGATTTTACAACACCATATTCCACATTTAGCTCTTCTGGTCTATGTTTTATAAGGCAAAGGTTACCAAAAGTAAAATTAAGTAATGATGTGAAGTGTAGATAGGGTGACTTGAAAGGTTTGCATAATGTAGGTAGGGTTATGAAACTGTACCTAGTGCAATACCTAAGAAAGACCCTATAACCTTACCCAACCGTGATCAAAGAACGCTCTTCCTAAACAACATGCTATTTCTGGAAAGCCTAGTCACTAGACTTTCAAAAATCGTTAGGTTTGAATTGTGGTATGAAAATGATGTATTTAACGCATTCAAAGCACACAAGTCATTTTGTATATGATTAAACTATATTAGAATTATCAACATAGTTTAAAACAACACGGGTGAAGATTTGAGATTTTTTATCTTCTTAGGCCGAGACCTACTCTTTGTACACTTAGATTATTTTTTAAGTGTTTTTATTCTTCTTGTAGTGTAGTTCAATAATTATTTTGGTCCTATGTTTGACTTCGAAGTGCAATGATTCATTATAGTCCCCAACCTACAGTGAATCAATGTAAGTAATCTAAGGACTAACAAATGATTTCCCTACCATTCATTAGCAATTCTCTATTGATCATACCATTGATTTCATTACTTTAATTATTATATATTATACATTTTCTATACACGAGACTTTGGGATCCTTGATGTAGCATAAGACATCTCAAGTGAGGGCCCAACATATGGGACCTCAACCAGAGGTCCTTCTTTAGCAAACACAGAGTCTTCTTCATTAGTTCATTCCTACTTCACATTATTCTTTTCATTCTTTCGCAGGTAATAGCACCAAATATACCTAAGATGAAGTTTAAGACTCTCATCGGGATCATTAAGTGCAATGACCAAGAATGACCCAATGTCATTACTTGAATCTGATTTCACCTCCTGATTTTCTTGCACAAACACCTTCGGTATCTATCATTTCATTATCTTTCATACTTTTAGAAAATCCAACCTTCACCGATATATATCATTTGAGCATCATACAATCCGGTCTTTTCCCCACACCGAAAAGAGGGAGTCATTGGCCAAGGTGAAACCAAATCATGATAGCGTATAAAGGGAATTGAACCCTGCTAGAACCGTATGTTGGCTGCATATGTGCAAAGAATAAGAGATATAAGGAGACCCATACCTTCCTAAATGGAAGGTCTCATATCTTTAGATTTACACGAAACTCGGCCTTCCCGAAAGAAGGAATAGCGACTCATAGCTAGCCTATCGGTGCTTAGTATAAAGTTCAATTACATTCATCTCACACATCATAGAAGCTTACTTCTAGCATAAGGGCATCATTGATCATTACATGATTTCTCATCTCATCATTAGTATTGAGTATGAAATGTTCTTACACCTACATATAGAGTATGATTGAGACTTTTTTCTTGATATCCAACAACTCTCTTAGGTGAGAACTTTTAGTGACCTTTACATAGACTTGGTTGTGAGTTGTCTCACCATTCATCTTAGTCTCTTATCATGTTGTCACAATTTTCATAAGCATCATAGATTAAAATAATTACTCACCTCATTACGTGAATTTTCATTTCTTCATTATCTTTTTGTGTTGACTTATAAGTTATGGAGGCTTGCTTCTAGATTCAAATTTACTTACTTTATTGATGATAGGTAATCCTTACTTTACCTTGATGAAATTTTAATTTTTCTTAAATATCATTGTTTGGTGTTAATGAGACTGCTCTCACACATTCTAACACCTTTATACATGAGTATTCTTTTATGATAGTATCTAAGGTGTAACTGAGACAAGTCTCACTTCCTTTAACACCCCATTCTGGTCACATACTTAGTTTAGAAACCTTTTAATTATTATATAACTCACGTAATATACTTACTTCAGTGTAGTAGATTCATATCATCATTTAGGGACGATGAGCACTTCATTAAATGAGTTTCATGACTTCATATGTTATTATTTTAGAGCATGTTGGGAGTTGTCCGAATGAGTGACATGCCCTTGATTATGAGTTAATTGAATTATTTTAGAAGTTCTTATATTATCAGTTGATACTCTAACTAGACAAGATTGACATATGATTAGGATTGGCCTCATCCTTTAAATATTAAACTACATAACGATTTTTGTTGGCATGTGCCAATTTTACGTATGTTCATATTTATATTTAATATGTTTGAACAATTAGCCAATCTTTTAATTATTTAACATAATATTATAGCCATTTAAATGCATCACTTTTAGAGAATGTATCATTATACATTTTATTTGCATGCGATTAGTATTGGCATAGACAATTAGGCATATATTTCATAACCATATTTGTTGGCATAAGCCAATTTTCATGTTGAACATGCTTAAGTTTTTATACATTATATATTATCTAATCTTTTAGTTATTTAACATAATATTATGTCTAATTACCTACAACTTGTTTGACAATGTAGTGCTAGCCAATTTATTGGCATAAGATTACTATTGGCATAAGCAATTGGCTATAGATTTCATAACAGTTTTGTTGGCATAAGCAAAAGTGTCATTCAATTGTGCTCCATCAAAGATACATTATTCATTAGCCAATCATTACTTATTTAGATAAAACATTATATCCCATCCCCATTTAAATTTCTGCAATGTTTTTGTTAGCTATTTTATTGACATAAGCCAAACATTCACATTATTATTTCATGGAGATCTTTTTAGCGTACCTTATGACATAACTTTAGGCATAACGTTTTTCTAACATCTTGGACAGAATAATATTAGAATTTGATGAAGATATCATCTTTATAACGTCATATTAACAGGAAGTTTGCACAATAGACCGTAACATCTTCATACATAACATTTTCGGACATATCTTTAACAGAGTATCATTCTTTTAATTCACTTAATAACACTTAGCATCAAACGAGTCCAATTAATAGGTTCATTCAATCATTATTTAATCAAAAACCATAAACATTAAGATCAGCCAGAACCACATACCAAAAAATTTATTTCTAACCTTTTCAACTTTGAAATCGCGAAAAGGATACTAGGGAAAGGAGTTCGACAAGAAAGACGGGAAACGACCCTAGTTTTTAATATCTTTGTATTATTCGAAGGAAATTTAGATTTGATAAAGAAGTCAAGGATAGAAACCCATACCATAAGTAGAAATTAATCTACGAAGACCAACATAAAAGAAACCTTGAAATCGCCCTAGATAAATCGATAAATTTTCTGCCTTTTTCTTTCATTCATTGCTTAGTATTTTTGTTTCCCCTTGACTATGATTTTTTACGTGAGTATATGTCTTATAAACTGATATTGAATCATTAAAATTAGTGTTTAATAAGTTAATTAATTTAATTAATTAACTTATTACTAAAAGCCCCTCTTAAGTTGACTAAACATATGAGAATGTTGACTTGACCCAAAATCTGAAATTTTGGTGTCGACTATAGTATTTTAAACAATTTGACTTATTTTAATTAATTAAATCCGTAATTTAATTAATTTAGGGACCTATGGTAAGTAATAAAGTACCCCTAAGCCATTGGAACCATAATCAACCCTTTACGACAATCCTAGGTTAAGTACTAGGATGTTTCTTAAATTGTTCTAGGTTAGCATAAGAATTTCAATTTGACCCCTTTAATTTATTTAATTAATTTTTTAATTTAATAAGTTAAGTGACCTAGGGTAATTAATACGGTACCCTTAAGTCGTTATAACCTTAACTATAAATTTGGACCATCCTAGGTTAGGTACCAGGTTGTCATTTCTTGTCTTAGCAGAAATCTAGAAATTGTTTTGTGATTTCCGTCATGCCACTTTAAATTATTTAATTCAGTTGTGAAATTAATTAATTAAGTAATCTAGGGTAATTACTAAATTACCTTTAAGTCTTTAGGATCTTAACTAACTCTTTGGTCTATCATAGGTTAGGTTCTAGGTTGTCCCTTTCTTGTCATAACCAAAATCAGAAAATTTCCTTTTATTATGGGATTTATCCCTTCTAAATTAATTAATTAATTTGCTAAATTAATTAATTAGGAAACCTAGGGGAATTAATAAAGTACCCCTAAGTTGTTAGGCCCATAACTAACCTTTTGGACCATCCTAGGTTAGGCACTAGGTTGTCTCTTTAACTAGTACAAAGTTAGTGTCAACCTTGTTTTGGTCATAGGTATTCGGGTGCACTATGGGTCCATTTCGGTTAGTACTAGGTTATTTATCTTGTTAGGACAGTTAGTTAGGTCCTAGAGTTTGTTAGGACGTTAGGCCCCACATAGAGTGTACCCTTCTTTGGCCGCTTCTTCACATGTCAAGCACATGTGCTTTCATATGTGTATGTTGTACATTCCTAACTAACTATTATTTATGGTTTGTTTGGGAATTTTTAGTTATCGTCCTAAGGACCCTCACTATGTTCTTGGACATTGCTCACTCTACATGATCATTTTAAATGGTTATTTACTTAGGGTACCAGGCTTTACACTTGGATGCCTAGTATCTAATGTGTTTGTAACTGATGAATTTCTGAATTTTAGTTTAGGGTCTTCATTGCAGGAAAATTTCCTAAACAAGCTCATTAATACTTAGATATATGGCTAACACCCTTTAAGCCAATATTTTCTAATATACCCAATATTTTGCTTATTCGGTATTATATAGAAATTGGCTATTACCCCTAACCTAATTTCTATACTATGCCTAATAATTCTCAATATTGGACATTGGAACGTCTATATATCCCCAATACGCATTCTTAAATACCTATAGGGTGTCTCTTCACTAGATATAATATTTTCCGGAATTTTACATTATCCCCCTCTTAGGAACATTCGTCCCTGCATGAAACTACACATCACTTAAATGAAGAGGGTGACTTTCGAAAGTTACTTTGTCATAATTAAACGTCTCTCTTTTGTGAATATCTAATTCACACTTATTTGGATGATGCATATCATACAAGATTATTTGAAGATCTATTTTTTGATTGTGGAGTTTTTTTTCAATCACACTTAACTTAATGGACATCACAAATCATGCCACACAGGAAACATGTCTATTCTAGAAAAAAACAACACATTAGATAAGATCTTGTTGGCCTTAAGATTTGAACCTAATGATGCTCAAAATAATTTCAAAGTGACTTGCCACTATGCCATCTACTTCTCTACATACCCCTTAGGCCTTAATAGTGTCTCATATCGGAGTACAAACAAGAAACGGTTCATGTTAGATCTCACGAAATAAGTCAAGTTGATTAGCCACCAAAGTAGTAACCATAGACAAGTTAAATCCTGGATCTAATAATGCATAAATAGGAAAGGAGAATACAAGCAAGTTACCAATATCCACATCCTCGGGCTTCTCTTGTTCCTCTCTTCTTTTCAACGCATAGAACCAGTTTCTCTTAGGGGTTCGGATACAAAAGAAGGATTTGGCCGAGGCTGAGCATGTGTCTTGGCCTTTTGGATTCCAACCACGACCTTCTCATTTTAACCCAACTCATTTTGAAACTGAAGACTTACTACCCTGTTTCTATAGTCTGTTATAGCATAACACTTTTAAAGCAAATCCATGTCTAAGCCATATTCTTGAGTTGGTATGAAGCCAACCTATCCTTCTACTCCTCATCAATACTCATAGCAGGACTGTAGAAATTATCCTGTATAAACCTCTATGCGAACAATCACACTCACCAAATGTGTTTTGTCCATGTTGGGCATTTCCATTATGGCCACTTCTTGGGAAGGCCAGATCTTCAGCCTGGCGCCTTAGACCACTTAGTCAATGATGTAAACCAAAAATGATATGGTGCAATTGTCAAATGTTTGTTGTTGTTCACCGTTTTGAAGCCATAAAATTGCTTCTTTAAGGTGCATAAGATATTTAATTTTTTATGTTTAAATGAGGTGTAAGGTGGTTGTTCTTAAGTGGAAAAATCAAACCTAAAATAACAATGAATCTACACTTAAAAACGCGTTAAACAAATTATAAAAATACCACAAAAGAAATGTATGAATGTTGTTAAATCAAGGCTAGAAAATTTTGTCAAACTTCCATTACATGGTGATGGAGTTTCGGCCAGAACATTTGAGGTTTGAGAAGTTTAAAGTAAATTTAAATCGTGTGATGGCAGTGGGGATTGAACCAAAGACCTCACTACATGGAAAATGAAAAAAAGAGAGGTGTGTGATTCGAACCCACAACCTCTCGGTCAAACAAGAGAGTAAATAGAAATTTTAGAATGATAGAAATAATGGGAGGAGTGGGATTCGAACCCACCACTTCTTCGCAGAATGAGAAGGTAAGGAGAAAGTGTAAACTAAAATTATGTGAGGGTGTGGGGATTCGAACCCATAAACTCTTGAATTGATGAGAGAGTTAGGAGGAAAATAAAGCAGAAAATAAAATGAGTAGAGTGGGATTGAACCCACAACCTCTTGAATGGACATTTAGAAGGAAAATATAGGAGAAAATAAAATGTGGAAAGTGGGGCTTGAACCCACAAACCCTTGAATGGATGAGAGAATTAGAAGGAAAATAAAGAAGAAAATAAAATATGAAGAGTGGGGATTGAACCCACAACCTCTTGAATTGATGAGAGTGTTAGGATAAAAATAAAGGAAGTAATAAAATATGGAGAGTGGGGATTTAACCCACAACCTCTTTAATGGATGAGAGAGTAAGGAGATATTTAAAAGACTAATAAATGTGGAGAGTAGGAATTGAACCCACAACTTCTCTGATAGGTGAGAAAGTTAAGAAATAAATTAAAATAAAAAAAATAATGAGCTTGTAGGGGATTAAACCCACAACCTCGTTGCCTTAAAACGAAAAAGGGGAGGAGAACAAGAAAGAAATATTATGGGGTTGATGGGAATCGAACTAGGGTCTCCCAAATCTGAAAAATTCAATTATCCAAAATTAATATAAAATTTAGTGTTGTTGAAGGGATTCGAAATCGGGTTCCATTACCCGATTCCGTATTGATACATAAGTTATATGTAAACAAATATCTAATGAATGCTGCCAGTACAGATCAAAGCAATATCTTGGCATATCTACAAGATGCATAAGTCTTGTACCACATAATTTTGGGTAAACTTGAATCACATAGCAAACACAATAAATGAAGCCTCATGGCTTGTATGTGTTGACTATAAGTCTCGCATAAGTTTTAAAGTAAGTGAACCTATGTATGTGATGAAATGATGTAAAACCTAGAAGGGGATAAGTAAGAGTGTGAACACACTAAATGGCCAAGTACATTGACATATGATGAGATGAACATTCATGTAAAGGGGTGAGTAATTCTGAAGAACAAATGTTCTAAAGTTAATGAATGTGATGACAACATCATAAAATGCTAATGTGAAAGATGAGAGCAATCTCAAATGAGCCTAAGTAAATTTTACCAAAACGTACTCGCCCATGAGAGTGTAAATTTAATGAAGAGACCATTCTCTATGAACACTCTAATAAAAGTATTGAAGTTAATTCATACTTAATAATAATGATGAGATGAGAAATCATCTAACGAACTATGATATACTCATGCTAGAAGCCAACTTCCATGATGTATGAGTTGAATGTAATTGAATTTTATACTGAACATCGATAGGCTAGCTATCAGCGGTGATGCCTTATTTCGCTATGGGCGGAGGTTCACGTAACGCTCATGATATGAGACAGTCCGGCATACCGAGTATGGGTCTCCTAATATCTCCTAGTCTTTGAACCTATATAGAAAATATAGGGATCTAGAGAGGTTCAATTCCCATGTACGATGGCATGTTTTGGGTCACTTTTGAGAGTGATTCCACCTACTTTTGATGTGGGGGAGAAACTGGAATTCATGATGCTCACATGATCTATGTCGGTGAAAGTTAAAGTTCCCAAAGAATGAATGAGGCCAGCCTCAAATGATGCACATAACGAAATGAACGATACGAAAGGTGTAAGGATAGGATAATAAAGAGGTGAGCTAGACTTAAGTAATGACGCTAGGTTATTCTTGGTTGTTGCATAACAAACCCGATGAGAGTCATAAACTACATCCTAGGTATGACTAGTGATTACACTAGTATATGAAAGAATGAAAAATGAAGTACATACGAATGAATGAAGTAGACTTTATTTTTTCTAAAGAAGGCTCCATAGTTGAGGTCCCATATGTTGATCCCTCATTTCGGGAAGTCCTAATGTCATGTCCATGATTCTAAGATCTCATGGCATATGAAAGAATGATATGAACTACGTGATATGATATGTGAAATATGTTATGTGCGATTTGCAAAATGATATATTTGATTATGCATGTTACACTAATGGCATGACTGTCCTAATCCAAATTTGGCAACTCCACTGACTTGACTTTCTATAAATCATATTTTTAAGAAAGGTTTATTCTTACTCATGCATGTACTTGGTTTGTGCCTGCATAACCCATACTTGGTACAAGTGTGTAATAATTCCATAAAAATATCTATTTTTAGGTACAGGCACATGTGGACATTAGATCGTACGGTCCAACGTTACAGTTATCCGGACGTGGAACTTTCATCCGGACTTGGTAGGCCCTCATGCTTTAGATGATGTCTACTGTTATTATCTATCTTAGATGTAGGCCTTAGCTAGTGGAGCATGTCCTACTAGTGTTTTATTTCCCACTTCATTTCAAATTTTGTATGGGTGCCATTTTTGAAAGTACACATCTAATGCAGCTATGAACTATTTATTTCATTTGATGATCTTAGTTTTAGATGGTTGATTGTGAACATTCATGAGTTTACGTAGAATGTCTTATACGAATGTTAAATAATAAAAAGTTCAAAATTTTCCGCAAAAATTAACCTAGATGAAGTAAAGATAACGTAAGTAGGTTTGTCTACGACCTCTGAGAGGTCAACAATGCTGGTCTCATTTGGTGTCTACATTTCAGTCATGACATTGCCATGTTCATTGACTTGACTTTCCATTCTCGTGTCGTTAGGAAAGAGCTATTATTATTCATGCATGTCCTTGGAGTGTGCTTGCATATAGCCATACTTAGTACAAGTGTGTAGTAACCCTATACAACTCTACAATTTTAGGTGCAGGTACAGGTGGACGCTAGATCTACAGTTTAACGCTTAAATTATCCAGACGTGGAGCATTCATCCAGAATCGATAGGTCCTCATGCTTTTTAGGATGCTTTCCCATTATATTCTAGCTTAGATATACGATTGAGCTAGTGGAGTATGTTCCACTAGCGTTTCTTTCCATTTTTGTTCAGACATTGTATTGGTGTAATTTTGGAAAGTATATATTTAATGTGATATTAAACTATTTCTTTCATTTTAAGATCTTAATGTTAGATGGTTGATGGTGAAAAATTATGAATGTAATACAATGATTAGTATGTATGTTAACTAACAAAAAGTTTCAAATTTTCTGCTAAAATTAACTTAGACAAAGTAAGAATGACGTAAGCAGGGTTGTCTGAAGAAATTGGAAAACTCCATGGAATTGAGTAGTTTAGTAATAAACATTTAAAGAACCTTGTGGGGAAAGGAATCACAAGACTAAAGAAACCATACCTTAATACAGATTGATCCTTGAATTTGAAGTGAAATTCTAGAAAAAATTGGTGTTCTTCTTCAAGCTTTGTTCTTCAATCAATGTAGGATTTAGGGAGAGAGATTTTGGGTTTTATTTTGGTAATTAGATTTAGACAGGTGAAAAATGACTTAAAGTTACCCTTTTTCTATATATATTAAACCCCAAAATTATAAAGAAAAAAACATCACATTATTGGGTTTTTTTTGTGACGTAAAATGGTTAAAATACTATTTAAACGAATATAGAAGTGACTCCGCATCGCGAGGACGATTTCAGATTTTATTTGCGAAATCCATTATGAGGTAGTGAGCCTCGTGTAGTGAATGCGTCGCGAGGAAAATATTTCCAAGCTGCATATGTGCTGCGTTTGGCGTAGTGACTCGCAAATCTAGGGTATCACGACTTCTTTGGAAGCCTACCTAGCCATGTTAGGGTAGTCGTCACCCTCTGTACTAAATTTTACCTATTTAAAGTCTTTTTATAAGTTTAGGACTTCAATAGTCCCTACCAATCCTTCACCAAACATAGGGACATCAACTAGTTCAATTTCGCTAGTTTCCAAACGTCATAGACGTTTATTGATGTCTTCTCTATAATACTTCTGGGATGACAATTAAACCTTAATTTAGTTCTTAAAACTGTATCACCAACATTAGATGCACTTGTGAGTCTCTAGATTAGGTCTTGAATTTTTGGAGTATTACAAATGTTAAGAAAGCATGTTAAAGTTATGGCTCGTATAATGAAGTTTCTGAATGATGATTGTGGTGTACATAATCTTCTCATGGAATCCTCAAGGATCACATTTTAGGAGTAGTAGTGTAGGATGGTATTCTCACATTGCACTTTGTGTAACTTGCATTTCCACTCACAGAAGAGCACTTATGTTAAGTTCTTAAATTTAAGTATGTTTCTTTAATGTCTAGTTATGGGAGTGCAGACTTGTTACCCGTGTGGAGTAAGCCTATAATTGGTAGTCTTGAGGATTGCTAAGGTGTGTACTTTACCACCCTCAAACAAATTAAGGTGAACTGAAGATTAATTAATGTTTCATGACTTAATTTTTTTTAAATGAATTATAATGTTATTCTTAGGAAATGTGTGAAGTTTTGTGACGTTTGGAAGTCAATCATCCAAGAACGTCCATGACGTTAGAAGGTGTTCCATATAAAGTGCTGGTGTATCTTCATGCGTTTTAGTTAGTTTTACGTGTTCGTTTTAATAAAAATTTATGTGAGATTTTCCTAAGAACTATAAAACTATATATAGGGGTTTAACGTTCGGGTACGACTCCACCTAGGATCTACAAGGGGTAATAGAAGAGGACCCAATGCTTGGCAAACCAGCTGCCAAGACTGCTCAAACGACGCCCTAGAAGCTTACTGGCCGTAGTCAAGATGACTCCACATGATATAGAGGAATAGGTCAAGACATCGCCTTTGAAATGAACACTCCACTTGCCAGCTGCATACCTAAACGATTCCCATGTAGCATGGGTAGTCATTTAGTCAACGCCTCATTTGCTTGGGTGTGTCGATGAATCCATGAAAAGCTATCACGTTTTTACTATATTTGCTTGGGGTGTTTTGTATAATCACCCCATGTCTTTCTTGAACCTATAATGATATTTTTAGGGTTTTTAAAGTATATTAAATTGGTTTTAATTCATAGACCTAGATAAGACCCCTCATGTAATACCCTAAAAAGAAATAAGTTGAACTTGAGCTTAGTGAATGTTTTATGAGTTAACTTTCATTTGAAATGAGTTATAATGATGTTCTTACGAGTGTGTGAAGTTTAATGACGTTTGGAGGTCAAACTTCCAAGAACGACCATGATGTTTGGAAGGTGTCTTAGAAAGTTCATAAGTGCCTTCATGTGTTTTAATGAGTTTTACGTGTAATCGAAATTGATGTCGGATGTTCTTAAGACCTAGAGAATGTGCATAGGAATTTAACATCCATGTAAGACTCTAAGTAGAACCCACGAGGGGTCCTACAAAAGGACCCAGTACATGGAAATCATGTTGCCAAGACTACTCATAATCGCCCTAGCAGCCTATAGGTTATAGTCAAGATGACTCTCCACCATCTGGGGGCGTAGGTAAATACTTGGCATGGTAGATGAACATTCCCTTATCCATCTGCAGTCCGAAATGATGCCCATGCAGCACGGGCCATCGTTCAGTAGACGTCTCGTTGCTTGCGTATGTCGAAGGGTCCTACAAAAGCTGTCACCTTTTCACTATGTTTTCTTAAGGTGATTTTTAAATTCACCCCAAGTATTATATGAATCTTGGAAGATATTTTTAGGTTTTTAAAAGTATATTAAATTGGTTTTAAGTGCTAGACCTATACACGATCCCGCATTCAAAAATAACTCTCTCTCTAAAGGCAAAATCTCTCAAGTCACCATTGGTGCTAAGACTCAAATAAGATCTAGGAGGTATGGTTGATTATGTTCTTAAACAAAATTTAGTGGTTTTCATTTTCATTGATGTATGGTAGTAATCTTTAAAACCTCTTAAATTCAAGTAGTCATTTCTAAAAGATTTCATAATGGGTTTTCAAACTGAATTTTCTTGTATCTTTTGTTCTAAGCATGGGTCTTCATATAAAATTATTTTGATAAATCAAATATGTTGTTTCAAGTATTAATTTATTATTGTATTGTTAAAACCCTAATGAAATCATGTTTATGCATATTTCCAACTTTTAGCTTAAAGAATAGGTTAAATGAACATGTTAGTGTAGGGTTTGAACTTTTGTTTATTTATGTTGTCATTATGATTTATTTAATGGCTTAAGGGCCTTATTATGATGAAATATTCAAACATTTGTTATAGAGTGTGAAGGCTTTGTTAAATTGTGAGTTGCTTATTTTGTATAACTCTTATAATGAATTGCTCTTGAGTTGTATGGTCCACCTTCTTGATAGCGGTGTTTACTTGATGTATTTAAATTTATTTGGTATGAATTGAGAGTATGAATTCGAAAACCTAATGTGTACATAAAGTTTTAATGATGATGGTTGTTTTTCATATGCATTATGAAGATTGAATTGTTTGTCCTGATTATATTATGCCAAAATTAAGAATGTGTATATGTTTAGCATGCTAGTGTGTAAGAAAAATATGAATGAAAGGAGTAAGCATGACTATTATTCAATGTTACTAAAATAATGATTATGTGTAAGGTGTGCTCAAATGTATAGATACTCACATTTAAATGAAAGAATAAAATTATTAAATGTGATTAAGGGGAGTCTTGGGGTGAACACTCTTCGTTAGTTGAGATGAAGTGTTTAGTAGCAACCTCACTATCTTCCATGAGCTTTCTAAGATAGGTTGGAGAATGGGTGCCATTCGTGAGTTGAGATGTGGTGACCACTAGTTGTCCTTACTATATAGTATATTATGTTGAGAATCAATGGGGATTTATGCTTAACACCGACAGGATTTGAAGAAGGGGTGATTACACTTCGTGAGTTGAGATGTTGTATTTCAATGTACCTCTTGCGATGAGTACTTATCATTAGTAGAGAAGTAGTTAGTTTGAATGATGTTGGTAGGGTTTGTATGATGTTGATTTGAAATTCCTAGACTGCGGTTGTCAGGTTGACTAATATGTAGATGTTATTAGGATGGTGATGACTACCAATATGCTTTATCATGAATGACTATGTAAATGTGCTAACTTCACTTTTATGAATTGCAATGAAAGGATTTATACTCATGCAAATTCTTATTGAGCTATGATGATGATAATTATACAAGGGTTATACCCCATGACCTATATATGTTATGATTGATTAATAAAGGCATGGTAGTCATTCTTGAAACCTCTTCCATTCAAGAAGTCATTTCTAAAAGTTTTTGAAAAGGGTTTTCAAACTCTATCTTCTTCTATCTTTGGGTCTAAGCATGGGTCTTCATCTACAAGTTTTTTAATGATTCAACTACTTTGTTTCTAGTACTAATCGATGATTTTAATGAGAAAACCCTAATGAACTCATGCTTATGCATATTTCCAACTTTTTGCTTAAAGAATGGGTTAAATGAATATGTTTTTTTAGGGTATGAACTTTGGTTTCCCTATGTTGTCAATATTATTTAGCAACTTCCCTAAGGGACTTATTATGATGAAATATTGAGGAATTTGTTATAGGTTGTTAAGTCTTATTTTAATGGTGAGTTGCTTATATTGTTTACTCTTATTATGAATTTCTCTTTAGTGGTGTGGTCCACCTTCTTGGTGGCGGTATTTATTTGATGTATTTGTATATATGTGGTAAGTATTACGAGTATGGCTTTTTAGGAATGATGTGTCAAATAAAGTGATAATGATGATAGTTCTAGTTGATATACATTATGATGCTTGAATTGTATGTCTTGCGTAGATTATGAAAAAATGAACTAGGTGTATATGTTCAGCATGCTAGTATGTAAGAAAATGATGAATGAAGGTGTATGAATGTATAGAATTCAATGTTAATGAAATGGTTATTATGTGTAAGGTGTTCTAACATGTACACACACTCACTCTTAAATTAATGAATGAATTTAGTAAATGTGATTAAGGGGAGTCTTAGTGTGAACACTCTTCGTTATTTGACATGAAGTGTCTAGTCGAAACCTCACTACTTCCATGAGCTTTCTAAGATAGGTCGAAGGATGGTTTTCCTTCGTGACTTGAGATGTGGTACCCACTAGTTGTTCTTAACCTGTATTATATAATGCCTAGAATCCATGGGGGAGTTATGCTTAGCCTTAGAGGATATGAAGATGGGGTGGTTACACTTTTTGAGTCGAGATGTTGTATATAAATGTACCTCTTGAGATGATTACTCCTCGTTAGTAGAGAATGAGTTACTTAGTAGCAATATTCTTATCTCTTAACTATGCTCCTGCATAAGTGTAGGTATTTGATAAGCCATGTAAAATCTAAAAGAATGACCTTACTCTAAGGAAGTGGGGATCCCTTATCCGATAAGGGTAGTATTGGGATTCCATGTCTGGCTCTCATGGTCTATGTCGGTTAAGGAAAATTCCCCAAAATAAATGAAAGAACTATGTCTCCTAAATGAATGCACTACTTAGGGTAGGTCGTGGTATGGGACTTCATCTATTTATTGCACTAAGTAGACCTTCCCAAAGGAAAGTCTAGGTATATCTTAGAATCAATGTATGAATGAGTTATCATGGGTTCTAAATGAAGTTAGATGACTTAAAGCCTAATATCAAAGAGGCAAGTTAAAGTTAATTTTAACAATATGATGTTAAGAAGGATGAATGTAGTGTCTGTCAAATAAGGGGAGAACCGTCTACATGTAACCAGCTTCGTCCTCCTCGAAAAGAACTAATACTAGACTGTTAATTTACATCATTACATTCAAAGATTAAAAATGGAAAAAATTCAAAACATTTCTATATCTATCTTGAGGTTTAAATACACCTCTCCCATACACATAATTAAATATTCTTATCGAGTATACATAGAGTCTCGTATACGAGTATTACATAGTCTCCTACTTTTATTTCACATAGATATATAAGATACTTAACATAGTATAAAAAGAATGTCTCATCTCATAACCATGTAAAACTAGAACATATCAATTTGGCATATCCCATACATCAATGTAAAAAAGCCACATATAGGCTATACAATTCGTACTTAAAATAAAAAGAAATAACATAGGAGTCATAAAAAGTAAAACAACTTCGTTAGCTTGATGTTAACATTGCCCTTACAAAGTTAGAAACTACCCAACTTGGATGATTGAGAAATTCCATGTCTTCTTCAATGTCGTCTCTAGATCCTTTAACAACAAGAACTTAAAATGTTGGAGAAAAGGAGGAACATGAGGTTAGAATATCCCATGTAGTAAGCATCAAACCATATGTACATAAAATGTCATGTAATGCTAAAAAGGGACATTTCATTAAAACATTCTATTTTAAATTTTGAAAGCCTTATGCAAAGTCAAGAACCAATACAAATCATGAATTAATATTTATCAAGTCAACTTCATCTAATTTACAAGACCAAACAACCTTAAGTCAAAATAAGTCACATGTATTCTTAGGATTTCTTTCGCCAAGAGGTCCATTAAAAAATAGTTTTCAAGAATTAAAACTCGTAGGATTCTTACTCTACAAAATGGGTTTTCTTCGTTACTCTAGATTTTTGACTATTGTCGAAAGGTAATGAATATTTTTGTTTAATTATGTATGTATTGTTGAATGTTTAACTTGTAATGTTCGAATTTCGTGTGATGAATGTACCCTATGAAATTGATCGTTTCGAATGGGGTATACCTACTAATTTATAACACGCAATTGTTGGGACTGGGAATATTACTTGAATTCACTCCTGAATAACCCTTTCCCCTATTCAATTTTACGAATTATTCTTTTTATGAGTTTAAGGGTTAGTATTCATTATGCTACTGAGTATTTCTTTATGTTGTTGGATTATTGTTGTATATCGAATATAAGTTCTTGTGCAAGGATCTTGGAAGCAAGAGGTAAGTCTTCATATGTCGTGATTACTCAATTATGTTTATGTTAGCTTATAAATGATGTTACAATTCTAATGAAGTATGTATGATGATTCTATACATAAATATAGGGCTATGTATATCTTTATTTGTTAGATCATGATAAGAATATAATAAAGGAAGTTAATGATGTTCTCATGTATGCCTTACACAAGACGACTAGGATATGCAAGACAATTCTCATCTAATCCTAAAGAGCTCATGATCATGTTTATTGAAGGAGTTAATCTCTTATGACTTATGATAATAATTATGATTAAATGATGATTTAACGATTATTCAAAAAGGGACTTAAAATTTAAACTGTTGGATAAACTTATTTCGGTGTGGGATTTTATGACACTAGAGTCCATGTTTAGCTCACACAGTCTAAGGTTGGTTAAGGTGAACGATCCATTATGTAAAATTAAAGACAAGTAAATGGACCTTGACTAGGGTGACTTGAAGAGTCTACTTATTATAGATAGAGGTATGGAACCGTACTCTAAGGGATGTCCTAGGAGATGGTACTTACGTATTATGATAACATGAAATGTATGATGCATATGATAAATGTTTTTACTCTTACATTAAGTTTGTAACGTTAATGAATATGTTATTGGTCTGTATATATTTATAAGGTGATGAATACTTATGCTAGAAGTTATATGACAAAAATCATTCCTTATGGTGTCCTATCCTATCTACTTCGTTGTGTGGGGTTATGGTCTTCACAAGAGAATTGCAAATGTAGCCTGGGATGGGATCATTGGTAAGTTTTTTGCATGTTATTTTTATATTATCTATTGAATATGAAGTGTTACCCCGACTTTATGAAAATATAACTTCGATTATGATTATGCTTTATGTTGATGGAATCTTTAACTTTTATATGTTCTGTGGTATGTGCATTTGTAGATTTCCAAATGACCTAGCATGCTTTCTAAGAAATGATACTTTTTCATTCATGTCCTTAAATGTTATGTGCTTGTACCTATATTTAGTACATGTGGCTTACTAACCCCATTACTTTATATTACTACAAATGAAGGGTCCTACCACTAAAGATTATAAGAAGGTCGATTGATGAAGCTTGGAACTCTTTCTCCAAGTGTTGGTAGGTCCTTATGTTCGAGGATTATATCTTTTCAATATTCTAGATTATTACGACTTTAATAACTTTTAAGAACACTCGTATTTCCATCTATGTTCGTTGGATTATATTGTATTAAGTCCTAGATTGCGTATTGACTATTTATTAGGTAAGTCAAGATTTGTACTCTATTGATAGTTTTATAATGATACAGATTTCAGAATATCGTACGTAGGCTTTGATGATTAGTAAGTATTAATTATTAGTATACTTCACATAGTATTAAAAGTTTTTAATTTTTCTAAAATTTTAACTAATGACATGCTATGACAAATGCTATAGGCCTTTCTGAGTCGTTTGGGAGGAAGATGATGCCGCTTGCATCTGGGGTGTGTTATCTTGATGTGAAAATTGTTGTATTAGAGCATGAGGTTAAAAATGCTTATGATCAATGTCTCTGTAAACTACATTTCCTAGTGTCTTGTTCATGTTTGTGAAGAGTGCCACAATAATGGACGAGAGGCTATGTGATTATTAGGAAAATTATTTTTTCGTGAGAATCCTAAGTCGTGCCTTTAGCGTTTTGACACCATATGTATTTGAGAAACTAATACCATTCTTGTGATTATAGGTGATAAACACATATTGGATACCCACTAGAAGAGTAGGTTATAAGATTGCGAATGCGGGACCTACTCCACATGGCAATCAAGTTCACCATCAATCATTATCAATTATTAAGGTATGGGATCTAATTCACCTATGAGACCTCTTTCCTTAAAGGATTCCATCAAATTTATTTCGAAAATTGGGTTTTCATGGAGGTTTAATCTTATACGAAATTTTTGTTTTGAATTGATTCGTTAAGATTTATTTTGGATACAGATAAAAATGTATTCTAACTTAATAATGATATATCATGATGATTTGGTCTAGTTTGTAGAAGATGAACTTTATCCCTCAACCCTAGGTTATGATCTTGATATGAATTAGGTTATATTGGTTCAATTTACTTGGTTATTGGTTGAATAACTACTAGATGATGTTATTATTCTAATTATCAATGAATTACTCTTAGAGTAATTTGTAGTCCTTGTATGCTCTTTTTGAGAAGTGATCTAGGCTATGAAGTATGTTGTAGGTTTGACAAAAGTATCTTGTCTTAAGCTAAGTCTTATGATCCCTATCCTTTGATTAAAAGAATGGTTAATTGTGATTAAGTTATGATGATGTGTTGGAGTATGCCTTGTAATAGGATTTATAGGGTGGTATGGTGTTGAATTGAAATGTCTTTACTATGATTATGAGGTGTTGGTATAAGATGTAAATTTTATAAGGATGGTGAATGATTTACTAATGTGCCTTATCATGATATAAAGATGTTAATGTTATAACATCACTTATATGAATTGTAATGAAAGGAAAATACTCATGCAATTCTTATTGGTCTTTGACGATGATGATGATTTCTATACAAGGGTTAGACCATATAACCTACAATAATCTATAATGATTAATAAAGTCATTAAGACATTTCAAAAGGGACATAGCTTTGCGCTGACTGAACTTGACAATGGGAGGTGATGGCTTCCCATAGAGGAAGATTCACCCAATAGTTCCACATGTAATTTTGACTTCCCAATAAGGGATACTCATCCATTGGATTCCCATGAGAGGAGCCCCAATTTCCATGTGGTATGTATAAGGATTATACCTATCTCTTAGTTCTTGAACTATGTTTCCCTCATAACAAGACTAGATATTGGATCCACCTAGAAAACGAAGTTTATGTTTGGATTTACTTTGGACGGTTGACCACCTTCTAGCGGTGTAAATTTTTATAACACGGGAGTCCGTACTTATCTCTATTGGTCTATGTCGGTTAATTCAAGTATTCCCTAAACAAAAATTAATTAATTTAGGTAGAAGTATGGAACTCTACCTATGCCTTGCGCTAGTTTACCTTGAAGGTAACATTAGGAGGTTCTTTCTGTGTATGTACATGCTTATGATGATATATTATATGTATATGATGAACTTGCACATTCTTGATATTATGTGTTGATTGGTTTCACTTATGAATATGTGTTGGTCTACATAATTAAAGTAAGATGATATGTACTCTTAAATGTTATGCTATGTGAAGTAGGATGTTAGTCATTATACTAGCTCGGTTACATGATGGAGTAAGGTTATGGGGCTTTTCACAACACTTGTTAACTTGATAGGGGTTCATGCGTAATTGTCTTGTTTTGGTTAAGTTATAATGCACTCTAATTCATGCTTGTTGTTATTATGCCTTTATGATAGGGTACTTGACTATGTACTCAACTATATGATATGCATGTTGACTTGACTAGTTTTGATGTTGTTGTTCTTGTGTTGTACATGCCTATGAATAAATTATAATGTTCTATTGGTTGGTGTGGTCTTGATAAATGTGCATAAAGGTTTTTAATGAAAAGTGCATATGGTCTCATAATTAGTACAAGTGGTGTACTAACCCCTATTTCTTCCCTTTCCTCATCATTTTATGTTCCGGTCGATGAAGCGCTTTTGGAGATGAATTTGAAGAAGACTAGGAATTTTTGATCATCCAAGTTGGGTAGGTCCTCACTTTTTGAGGGCATGGCCGATATCAAGTTATGGAGTTGTTTTACCATTAATACTCTTATTCTTATTTCCTATCATTTGAGTAATAAACATTTGTATGAACTATATGTTTTCTTTATTGTGGTTATGTATGTGCCAGGCCGATTTGATATACTCTTGTTAGATGGTTAAAAGATGAGACTACTAGTTTGAGACTATGTTATCTTTTGTATATGTATGTGCAATAAAAGTAGAGGACTAAGTAATCTTCATATACGAAGGGTCTACGTATAATCAATATATATACACTATGTTTATATAGAGGTCTATGTAAACCTGCATGTCAAAATAATGAATTTTTTTAAATTTTTAGCGTTTTTGACCTATGAATGTAATCATGTATGTTAAGAGACTAGTCTTAGTCCTCAAAGAGGACGATAACGCTGGTAACATGTAAGGGTTATTCTTTTGTATGGATTGGCTACAAGATTGTTTTTATTCCATATTCTGTAGAACAAGTTAGCAAAGTTCCCATTCCCAAATAAACCCATTTTAGAGTGGAAGGAGGGAGATTCGATGTGATTTTAACTTCACTCATTTGTGATCGTGTTCGTTAATAATACTTTTATATACGTCAAGAATGACAATGAGCATGAGAGGCATTTGAGGTTGGCCTTTCAAATCCTCAAAGAACACCAACTTTATGCCAAATTTAGCAAGTGTGAATTTATTGTAGAGGTCAGTTTCTTTTCTTATGCATGCTATATCTGTTGAGGGTGTAGAGGTTGATCTAGAGAAGATGGATGCGGTTACAAATTAGCCTAGAGCTTTGACCACCACAAACATAAGAAGATTTTTGGGTCTAGCCGAGTATTATAGAAGGTTTTTTGATGGATTTTTTTTATTTCTTCCCCTATGAAAGCTTTGATTAAAAAGAAGGTGAAGTTTTAGTGGTCAAAAGTTTGTGAGAATAGTTTTCAAGAGTTAAAAGATAAGCTTACATCAGCTTTGGCGTTGACCTTACCGGAAGGTAATGAAGGTTTTGTATTGTATTGCGATGCTTCCCAAGTGGGCTTGGGATGTGTCCTTATGCAACCTAGAATGGTGAATGCTTATGCTTCTACGAAACTCAAAATTCATGAGTTGAATTATCCAACTCATGATCTTGAGTTAGTTTTTGTAATTTTTTTCATTAAAATATGCAGACATTACTTCTATGGTGTATATATTTATGTTTTTATTGATCATTAATGTCTGAAATATGTATTTAAAAAAAATGAAATTGTACACACATATAGAGTGTTAAGCACTATAGGCTACACACACTGACATTACATTATAGGAGACAAGAACATATTAAACATTAAATAGAATATTCCTAGCATACATTGATCATAGATTCATATAGGGTTCATATAGGTGGGGGTCATACTATAAACTGTACTTCATCATTAGCTATCATAGACAACACCTAACTCTAACATGATCATCACATATACACATCATAAACCACACACCTAAATAATGCAACTAGCGTGGGAGATGGTACACATAACTTCACATAACATCAATTCACTTAGAACATGATATTAGAATCATGGCTAAATCCTTCAACATCCAAAATGGAAATCATCATATTAATTTATCATAAATTTCATGCCTTGAGGTCTATAATCATGTCCCATAAACATGTACAAGAATGTAAACACCGCCACAATATGTGGACCATACCAACAAGTAGAGTTCATTATACATTCTAAGCTAATTAGAGAAAATAGGTCAACTTACTAAATATACACGCTGATGATCACTTTTGATCACTCCTCTTCAATTCATATTAAATTGATATAGATATTAATAGAAATAAGCAATTCAATATAATCTAATCACAATTATATAATCATGAAATCAAGATAACTACACCCAAATTATAGGCCAATTTGAGAAATTAGGAGGATCATGGGTTCTTCATGAAATTAGATTGAAATTCATAATTAATATAACAGTTTAACATAAATCCACCATTAAAATAACATTTACATCCATTTTACAATGAACCCATGGCTAGATGCAAAATTGGCAATTTTGGTCTTTGAATCAGTTTTGAAATTCATTGATTTAACTACTTAAATGAACGCATAACTAAGGATGAAGTTTAAGCATACCTTATTGACTGAAGACCCATGAAAAATTGGGGAAGAAACCATAAAAATTCAGCGTAGGTTCTTCTTAAGTTTTGGTCTCCAATGGAGGTTTTGGAAGAACATGGAAGAGATGAGAGTTTTGAGGGTTTGATTTTTTCTAATTTGGTGATGGGGTTTCGTCTTAGAAAGGGGTTAAATAGGTAACAAAGTCAGTTTATATACGTCAACAAAAGTTATTCAAACACCCCATACTTATTTGGACTTTTAGACATGTCAAACTAAAGTTAAATTTTCATAATCTTCATCAGGGAACAACTCCGTGACATGATATTTTTGGAAATAAATTCTTGGAAAGTGAAGTGCACGACCAGGGTGCGACACACCTGTGTTTCGCCAAGGCACAAACCCTGCTTCCTTGGACAATGTCCGGGCTCCTTTCGTGGCTCCTAGGGCGATCCTAGGACGGTCAGACCTGGACGTTTCTGACCCTTAATATGTTTAGTAGGATACTAGGGTCAACTACACTTTCTTTCAACTTCAAAAAAACACAAAAAAAGGAAAATATAAAAGTACTCACTAGCACTTTTAAAGACCAACTTTCGAATGTCTTGGACGTTCTAGGACGTTTGACGTCCAAACTCTTCCAAACTTAACACACTGTATTTTGACAATATACATAGTAATTTAAGGTCGTAATAAAATTATAACCAACATGATAGTATCTAATTTAACCTAGGTCATATTGAGGGTGTAACACAAATTTATGTGTAACGACCCGATTGTACCATCTAAAAGTTAGAGCCTTCTCGAATTGAAAGACAACATACTTCACCTCTCTTAGGTCTTGTACAAGCCCTTCGACAACGTTTATTACATACATGTATAAAAAATGGTGCAAAATTAAAACATTTCACACGAAATAATAATATTTGAAAACATCTCTTCTTATAGAAAAACATAATGAAAGGCTAAGTTTCAAAGGTGCCATCTTAGACATACGAATATATTGGGATACGACCCATACTTCAACATATATGAAAATAGCTAAGTCTATTACAATACTTTCGATAAGGAAATCTAATCATGAATAAGTCCTTGAATCTACTGAGGGCATACTAACTCTTTGTTTGGATGAAAACTTATCCAAGCTTCCACTTCGTGACTACTCTCAAATGCCACATACAACTTTACAGATATAAAAAATTAATGGATTTAGTACATACACTTGTACTCAGTATAGAATAATGCATAAGATAATGATAAATGAATTTTTGTATGAAACATGTTATTTTTTAGAGAACCTTTTAAGAGAAGTGTAATAGTCACATACAAGTGAACATATATGCACATAAGTCACATTCCACAATATATTATCAACATTACTTTATTCTGAATAAATGTATACACGTCCCACCAAATGTCATCCTAAGACATTGTTAAGAAAGACAAGAAGAGACGACCTATACACCCCCTTCAAGCCTACATAAATAATCCTTAAGACTATCTAAGATAAGATTGTTCCCATTTACTTTCATTTACTCCCCACATAAGGTTACTCAAAGATTCACCTAAGTAGGAATACCATTAGACCGCCCATACACCCCTTTCAAGCTTACCTAAGTTACCCTCAAAACTACCATAGATAGAGCACATCTAGTCAACATATATTAGCTAAAGTCATAATCATTCATTAAGTTAATTAGAAGACATTTCATTCATTAAGGACTTCACATGATTGTCATAGAAAGACCTAGGGAACCTACCCTCTAGCACCATCAAAGCCTACTCGTGCAATGTCTAGGTAGCGTCCCATTACGTTACCTAAACGTTGTAGAACTTGTCAAATTCTAAAATGTATCCAACATGATGATAATGGATAATAACCGACATAAACTATACTAGCCAGGAATGGAATACAGAGATTACCCTACTCCAATGGAGGTGTTATACTTTCCAAGGGTAGAACTAGGACAGATCCCATGTAGGCACATTTTTAAGGAATATCAACGTCTTCTATGATATCTAGTCTAATTCTTAAGTAGAGATACATTGTACTCTAGTCTCCTTCTTAGCAAGAGCTACAAAGAGTAACATATTCACTAGGTTCTAGCTTTTGTTGTCATAGAATAAGTTCAATAAATAGGGGCATATGAAAAGGTACCATATTTTAGACATTACCTAGTTAAAATAAACCTACCAAAGATGTGTTCACTAGGGATGCCACTCAATGGTCTATAAGGATAGCTCATTGTTAACCTTCATTCTATATAGAAGGTTAAACATATTAGTCATTCTTAGAAGGGCACCATCTTAGGTCTACCGATCCTAGACATTCATTCAACATTTGTCCATACACATAAAAGACAAAGGTGACTACTCCTACTAGGTCAAGATGTCCATATTCATAATGTACGTGTATTAATAAAGGACACATGTCTAACATGACTAGACACACATCTTAACATATAACATATCATTTTTAAGGACGTAGGCATAACCAACATCACATATAGATAACTCTATTCTATACTATAATATCATCAATATAACAATCAGAAGACTCAAATAATCAAGTAGGAAGAATCATGTATTAACTCTAGGACTACACACCTAAAGACATAGTCATAGCCTAAGGTGATCGCCTAACAACATCAATCGAAGAACACATAGAGTCACCATAATCACGAATTGTTATAACATGTATCAAGTAGTACTGACAAGGGAATGATCATTATAATGCATAATGTAACGACGATGAGGCCACATAATTCACAAGTAATGCACATAACACCACCACTATAAGTGGACTATTCAAATTATGATATAATTGAACACCTAAATTTCATAAAATAAAGAAAATTAAGGTAGTGTACCACCAATCAATTCTCACCACTTTAATACATAGCTAAATTGTACAATACAATACCAATAAGACCTTACGCATGGCCATTATAACCAATTCAATATGAAAATTACAATACCTAATTAATCTAAAAAATTCAATATAGAATTATCATTCTAAGACAACCTATACATCAACTCAATACAATTCTTACATCATTCTATAGCTCAAATAAAATTATACTAGAATTCATAAGAATTGAGACAATATCACTAAACCCATAAAATAGTTAAAACTAGGATTGCATGGTTTTCATGGGTTCATAAAGATTTTAGGTTAAAATCATCAAATTAACATCAATACGATCATAATACAATTATTCAAAAAAAATTCAACAAACCATGGCTACATCACAATATTTGTGAATTCATGTTTTGATCATCTTTGAAAAATCATCTGAATTGACCCCTTGAAAAAAGAGAATTCAAGAATGAAGAAACCATACCTTAGTTGTGATTAAAAGCACATGAGATTGATGGAGAAAAATTTGTGAAATCTATATTCTTCCTTGGAGTCTAAAACCTTGAACAATGGACTTATGAAGAGAAGTATGGAGAGGCTTATTTTTGAGTTGAGGTTTTAGCTTTGATTGGTGAATTTAGGGGAATAAAAAGACTGCATAACTGTCAACAAATCACCCTTAAATTAACCAAAAGTCCCTGAACATAAATCAACTGAAATCTTATTTTTTGAAAATATTGTGACAGAATGGTTTGTGACAACCCCGCATAACAAGGCAAGAAATTTGCCCTTTTAGTGTCAATTGTGAAATGCGCAGCCACTACCAAAATCTGGCTGGCGCAGCAGCATTACAGTCCTATGTTTGAGAGTCCCAATTTTGCTCCTCGGGGAATCGTTCTTCAACGTTTGATACTTTGTATCTTAGTCTACATCTACACATAGGAACCCTCGTTACTGAATTTCATATTCAATCCATCCTCCAAAACATAACTACAAAACACTACGACATACTAGTTCACATTTAACTAGATTCTGAACATCTTGGACGTTCCTTGGACGTTTGACCTCTAAATGCTTCAAAAATTTATATATGCCTGAGAACACCATGATAAACCATTTTATAGGTTTATACATCATGACACCCATGTTATTTATAGTTCAACAAATCTAATTTTGAGAGACTTTACATTATTAACTAACCCTTGCATTTTAGGTGACATAGACCCATCGACGGAGCCTAAAGACGGGGTATCAGTCAGTAGACGGACCGTCCTGCCATGCTGTTATTTTGGAATAAGACTTTCCATTGGGATATTCAGCCCCCTAGCCCATGTATTTATGCACGCCTTCCAACGACATGGCCTCGACCAGCCTACTGGCCATCGATTGCCTCAGTCGATTGGTGCAGGTCTAGACAACATGTGGCTCAAAGATGGGTCCTTCCTCAAGGACCCTTTGTTAGTCCTTGGGGAATTTTACCCAAACGTTTCCAATCCTAATATGATCTTATACGAGTTAAGGACCTCCCATATAAATTTCATCCAAAACAAACATGTAAAACTCGGTGAAACATGCTATGACACATGGGGTCATTTTAAGGCAAACCTTTTGAACGTCATGGGCGTTCTTGGACAATTGAATTCCAAACTTAATGAAACTTGACACACTGCCTAAATACAATATTATAAATCATATAATTACCTTATAATCACATGACACACATATGTAAGAACATAAACACACGTGAGGCACATAGGTGACTAGTTGTTGAACGTCTTAGTCATCCCTTAACGTTTGACTTCGAATTAACCTAAATTTATAGACATTCTTGATTACCACATTATAATCCATTTTAGGACCTTACATCCTCACGAAAAACATGTTAGGCTCTTGATTCAGCTTTGTCATTTTACAGGCTTCATATTCTCCCCCATTGGACTACATTCGTCCTTGAATAACACTTTCCACTCTCCGAACACTTACAAGAGTAAAATTTTATGTAAATTCTCTCTATAATACTATGTAACGCATTATACAATTGAAAATTTAGGAGAAACATATTTTTCACATAAACAAGAGACTCAGAACACAAGAAGAAGATAAAAACTTAATCCACAATTCATTATGCAATGAGACTCATATTCTTCATTCCAAATAGCATGAAATCCTTTTATATTCATTTTGATACTCATTTACATCCGTTCCTATCCATATTACAACAATTTTCAACCAAAGAATGAATAACTCTATTTTCCAAAAATGTTATACTGAGAAGATTTTCCTTGTAGTGAACATACATCAAATTTTAAAAGTGCGACATTTATGCAATTGATGATAGAAAAATGCTATTATGATGGATGAAACCATATAAACTAATGTTAAAAAATAATCATAACTTCATGAAATTTACAATGCAAGGAATCAATGAAATTCAATTCCAACAAGACTCCTAAAAACAATGCAACATGCAACAATACAACAAAGCAACCATGATTCATATTGCTCCTCAACATACCATACACCCTCACTTAGAAGGAATCCATAAGTCAAAAATAGAATACTAGAACATTCCATCATCATCATTCTCATCCGGCTTTTCTCCTCTAGTCCGGAGTGAATAATAACACTTCTTCTTTGGATCATCACCTTACAGATAATTACGAGGAACTTTCTTGCCCTCTTTTCGTCTAGAAACAATAGAAGGAAAATCTATCACTTTATCTCCATAATTAAAACAACCCAAACAACTCCCGGTAACCAATAGACTTTCCCCATAGTACGTCTTCCCACAAGTAACACATGTAGGATTTCCCTCTCTATAACCACAATCTTTCTCAAGTTTCAACATAGAACTCCTATGTTCATCAGGACATGAAAACTTCTTCTTGTACCTACGTTAAATTTTATCACTAGGTATACTCCTCTTCAAGTTTCTATAAATACTATTAAGCTTAAACTCATTTATTGATTATACATACACCATGAATCTAGAAAAAGTCATATCATCATGGAGCATGGCCTGTATGAAATTCTTCATTCACTAGGTCAGTGACCCCAGTAACGAACCTACTCATCTCATACCTAGGTTTAGACACTAAAGATGGTGCATATATAGATATCATAGTGAATTTCAAAAAGTACTCTTCAACACTCCTATTACCTTGCTTGAGACTGATAAACTCTTCTACCTTCTCCTCTCTCCTCTCGCGGTGAATAATAACCTTGATAAAACTCTTCCCACTAAATAAGACCCGACTCAACAGACCTATTATCTTTTAATTAAGTATAACACACTTGATAAACCTCCGTAAATTCGTACGAAGCTAACTCCTCCTTCTCCCTAGAAGTTACCCCCATGGCACTAAACACCTTCTACACATCGTCTAGGAACTCTTGGGGATCTTCTCCTACGTTAGAGACAAGAAAAATAGGAGGATTCAGCGTCACGAAGTCTATAAATCTAGATGTCCTAGTTCTCTCCATAAAATTCACTATAGGATCAATACCGTATTAAAATGGGTAGTCAAAGCTTGGGCTAAAATAAGTAAAGCTTGTTTAATCTCCCAATTAGAAATTTCCGTGCGATATTCGTCTTATTTTATTTATATAAAAATATTTTATTATATATATTCATTAATTTATATTATAATGTTAGACCACCGAAACATCATTACCTCCTTCCACAATAGGTACTTTAGCATCTCTAGCACCTTGAGCCCCTTGAGCACCTTGAACAACTTGCTCAACTTGAGAAGGAATCTCCTCATACACATCATTCTCCTCAACTCTCCTAGATGGTGTCTGCATCCTATTCATATTAACACAAAGAAAACCATAAAAAAAGAACTATCATAACATTTTACTCTACACCACGACATAGGATTAGAAAATACAGGAAATTTTATCATTCTATTGCCTCTTTCCCATAGGTGTGTCGCAACTTACATCGATGAACGAGGCTATACTAGACATGACTTTATGAGTCTTTTTGACTCCTCACAACACTTTCATAATCAATGCTCTGATACCAAGCTTGTCACATCCCGAGAGAATACCCTATAAGATATGGAACTGTCAGAGTGAAATGGCATACCGGACCTCCGTAGGTCTTTTACAAACCCTTTCGCATCATTCATCGCTTGTGCATATATAAAAAGTACTGACGAATTAAAACTTTTCATAAAACAGAATGAATAGTCTTTAAAAATATCTTTCATAGAAATCGTATAAAATATTAAGTCTCATATCATCAAATCTTAGACTAGATATATACTTAGGACACGACCCATACAATTTCAGTATAATAGTATCAAGTCAATTACAATGCTTTAATAAAACGCACTCTAAAGATTTCTATGGCCGCGAGTCCAATGAGGACATACTTTAAACTTTCTTGAACGATCCTATAATCCAAGTTCTGCTTCAAATAGCACCTTAACCTATGAATCTGTTAAGAGATAGATAAAGATATAGTATTCGTACAATAAGATGTACTAAGTGTTGCTTAACGCATAAAAAAACATGATAATGGACATCTAATGGAAGTGTGCTCCTTTTGTTTAAAACATCATACTAAAAGCATAAGAACAACATTTAACACTGTAGAAACATATAACATAACACTTAAACATTTTATCACAATTTAATGATATTATAGTGAACTATATCATTGTTACAGTTAATTATTTCTGGCTTAAAGTTAACTACCTAAACCTTACAGTGAACTCACTTTTCATACAACATTCTAACTAGAGTATTTCTTAAGACTCACTTATGTAAGGCAAAAGAGAGACCGCCCATACACCCCATGTAAGTAAAATTTATTTAAAATTGAGACTACCTATAATGACATATATGCACATACAATAAAAAAAAACACATAAAACATAATATGACATTCTACTCACTAGGGTTATCAAAAGACTTACTTAAGTAATTCTAGAATAGAACGCCCATACACCCTCTTCATGATTACCTAAATAACTCATAAGACTTCCTAAGATTATATCATTTATACTTTATAAAAAAACATTCCTAAATAGTCATTCTAAAGATCTCCCTTGGTAAGACATGAATAGATCATCTTATATGTCCTCTTCACACTTTAACTAGGAAAACCTTAGTCACTCTAGATAAGGTACGTATTCATTTACATGCTTCCTACCATAAGTTATTGCTTCATTAGTTCATTAGGAGACATTATTCACATCAAAGACATTCAAGTAATGGTCTTGGAGAAGACCTAGGGACTCACAAACTAGCATCTTCAAAGCCTAAGGGTGCAATGTCTAGGTAGATTTCCATACAACCACCTATACTTAATAGACTTTACAAATACTAGTAGGTATCCCATATGATGAGAATAGGCAATAAACGACATAGAACATGGTAGATAAGCATGGAATCAATAATCATAACCTACTCTAATAGAGGGTTTTCTACTTGCCAATGGTAGAACATTGACACATCCTATGTAGACACGTTGATAGAGAATATGATGGGTTTCTTTTTCTGCTATTCTCATATTACAAATAGATATATTCATATACCATACACACTCGGTTCTACTCTTTGTTCTCATAGAGCTATTCACATAAAAGATCATACGAAGTGGTTCCATAACTTGTTCATAACCTAATAACATTCACCCTACCAAAAAGGTCCCTTAGGGATGCCTTTCAATGGTGCATAGGAGAGCTTAATGACTTTCCTAAGGATTATTTCATGTTGTCTATTATTCACATAAAAAGGGTACCATTACGACTTTAACATTAAAGGATATAATAACCTTCTTTCTTGTTCCACATAATCTTACCTTCTAACTATCATACAGTCCACATATCATTCAAACATACAAGATTAATAGGATTTAGAATCCTAAGACAAGAGATCATATGCATACATTTCATAGGTATCAAGCAAGGGACAAACGTCTACCAACCAAGACACACACATACTTCACTTTACCAAATATCATTCAAGAATAACATGGGTATAACCTTCATCTGCTTTATGTAACCCTATAAACTAGAATAACGACATCAATATAACCATCATAGACTCATAATCTTTAGTAGGAATAATTATGTATAAACTCTAAGACTACACACACATAAGGAAATAGTCATAGTTTCACATGACCTCCAAACAACATCAATAGAAGAACACATCCTTTCATCTTACATACAAGTAGATAGATATGATCAGAGATCATATAAATTAACTAGACCAATCTTCATAATATATCAAGTAGTGCCGACAAAACCATAATCATCATAATACATAAAGTAATGCACAAAAGTGCACATCACTAACAATTATAAAACATAGCACCGCCACCATAAGTGGACCACACCAATCACAACATAATTCAAGACCTACATTATATAAAATAAAGAGAAATACGGCAGCATACAAAAAATCCATTCTCTCCACTTTGATTTATAGGTAAAATATCCAATACAATACGAATAGGCGATGTCCATGACATAAATAGTAATATTCAATGAATCTAAGTCAATTCAATATGTATTTATCAATTTAAGACAGACTATACATTAATTGAAATAATTCTTACATCATTCAACCCATAGAGAACTACACTAGAATTCATAAGCACTAAAACAAGATCATCGCATCCAAAATATAGCCAATTTGAAGAGACTATGTTTTGCATGGGCTCATGAAGATATTAGGTTAGAGTCATGTAATTAATCTCAGTCAATCAATAGCAATGATCCAAAATACTTTGTGCAATAACACATGGCTAGATAACAAAATTAGACAAGTTCATCTTTAGAAAACATCAGAAAAATCACTTTGAAGTTGACTCCTTGGTGAATAGAATTTCAAATATGAAGAAAATATACCTTAATGATGTTAATACAATTTTTTTTGAAGAATCACCAATAAAAGCTCCAATCCATGATTTTCCTTGAGTTTTGGCTCAAATAGAGAATTTGGGTTTTAATTTTGAAGAATGAATTAATCTAGGTGCTTATAACTTATATATCCACTTAAAATACCTAAAATACCCTATGTAACCTCCAAAACTATTATTTGGACGTTGGGTGAATTTACCTATTCACCCTTGCATTTTTACAGTAAAGTTGCGCTGGTGACACAGACCCATTGACAGAGCCCACAGACGGGGCGCCTGTCAGTAGATGGACCATCCTGGGTGGCCGTCACTTCGGTATAAACCTGGTCATTGGGAGATTGATCTCCCTAGGCTATGTATTGACCAACACCTTCCAACGATGGGGCGTCAACCAGCCTATTGGTCGTTGGTTGTTGGGGCTGGTCTAGACAACCTTTAGTTCAAAGATGAGTCCTTCCTCAAAGACCCTTAGTTAGTCTTTGGACACTTTTATCCATATGTTTCGGATAAGAATATGATCGTATATGATTTAAAGATCTCCAATATAAATTTGATCCAAAACGAACACGTAAAACTTGATGAAACATGCTATGACATACGAGGTCATTCAAAGGAAAACCTTTCGAATGTCATGGAAGTTCCTGCACATATAACATCCAAACTTCATGAAACATTAACAACTCTATATAAAAACTATTATAAATTGTGTAATGACCTCATAAGATCTTGACCGACATATATAGGCACATATACACACATGAGACATATAGATTACTAGTCGTCGAACATCGTAGTCACACCTTGACGTTTATTTTCCAATTAGCCTATACTCTTAGAAAGTGCCTCATTAAAAAATTATTAACCAATTTAGTACCTTATAACCTCATGAAAATTATATTAGGATCTAGATTCACCCAAGTCGTTTTAGAGTTGTTACATTGCACAAGTGGGAACTTGAAGGGGAGTCTTGGTGTGTTTTTATTTGTAATGTATGAATAAGTTATTTTGAAAAGAAATGAAGTTACGTGACTTAATTTATAATGTTATGAAATCATGGTAAGGTTATGCCTTATATCGATAAGTTTATAAATGATGAATATGATGTACATAATTTCATGGAATCCTTAAGGAACTGATTGTGGGATTAGTAGTATGGGATGTTATTCCCTCATTACACTTAATGTTACTTGCCAGTCTACATAGAGAAGGGCACCTATTTGAGGTTCATAAATGCAAGTGTGCTTCACTAATGTCTAGTTATAGGAGTGCGGACTTGTTTCCCATACGAAGTAAGACTGAATGTGTAGTCTAGACGATCATATAGGTGCGTGTTGAAGGAATTTTATGGGCCGTTCCGTCATATCTACCTTAGTGAGTCTTCGGATAACCTTTCTAAGGGGAAATTCTAAGGAAATAAGTTCATAGTAAAAATTTAATGAGTTCACTGTAAAGTTCTTGAGTTCAAGGTGATGTAGTCCTTTATGCTTAAATCTTGAAAGTCCTTCCCTATGTGATAAATTATGATTTATATGTTATTTTATTTCCATATAAATAAAGGTTTTACCTTTATAGCATGAAAACTTCTTCGTACTAAAATGTCTTCTTTTGCATGTTTTTGCATATGCTATACTTAGTATAATATTTGCACTAACCCCATATATTTTAATACTCTATTAGTATAGGTTGGAAGCAAGTTGAAGATTACATGGAAAGCTTGGGAATCAACTCTCTCAACATTAATATGTACTTATATATCTTAGGGAAGATTATTTATGTCGTTTGTTTCTACTATTATGACTTATTATGTATTTTCATTCAATGTATAGGGCCTTGTACCTATGATGTTTATGACATGTTTTTAAGTTCACCCGTGGCGATGAGACTACGCCTTTATATTTCTGAAAGATATTTCTTATCATTATTAATGTCGTGAAAAGTTTTTTATTTCCCACTACTTTTCATATCTTATGTAATGAATGAAAAGTAAGGGGCTAGTACGCGACCCTCAAATGGTCATGTAACACCCTAAAATGAACTAAGGTGAGCTACAGACTTGTGATTTTTTCTTGAGTAAATATTACTATAAAATGAGTTATATTAGTGTCCTTAGTCTCTATGTAAAGTTTGATTATGTTTGAAGGTCAAACATCCGAGAACGTCCATGATGTTTGCAAAGTGTTCCAAAGATAGTGTTTGTGTATCTTGGTGTGTTTAAGTGAGTTTTACGTGTTTGTTTTGTTTCAAATTTGTGTTAGGTGCTCCTAATACCTAGACGACCATGTTTAAGGTTTAAACGTCTGGGCACGACCCAACCTAGACCACAAGGGCCCTAGATAAGGACTCAAGACTTAGATCCAAACCTGTCTGGCAGTGTCACCAACGGGTCTAGTCGATAGCCAGTTTACCAATTGACGGCTACTAGAAATGGTTAGTTGATAAGACCTATAGGTCTTTAAGTTTGGAGGGTTGCAGACCCCACAAATGACCCCCATCAACAGGGTATTGGTTGACAGACGTTCCATCGTTTAGGTAGTCGTGGGTGCTACTGTGAAAAGGTGTTAAAGACTGCCTTGGCTTGGGGTGTTTGGTAAATTTACCCCAAGTATTTTATGACCTTAGGATGATAATTTTAGGGTTTTAAAGTTATGTTAGATTATTTTTAAGTCCTAGACCGAGAGAATACCCCTCATTTCAGTATTCAAACTCTCTCTCTCTCTAAAACCAAACTCTCTCAAAGTCACCATTGGAGCTAAGACTCAAGGATAGCTAGAAGTGTTGGTTAAACGTGTTTCTTCATCTCAAGTAGTGGGATTTCTTATATTTGTGGTATTGTATCTATCCTTGAAATCTCTTCCATTCGAGGAGTCACTTCTAATAGATTTTCAAAAAGGATTCTTAACCCTAGTTTCTTCTATCTTCAACTCTGAATATGGGTCTTTCATGAAAACGTTTAAATGATTCAAATATGATGTTTGTAATGTTAGTCAGCTGATTATAATGCTAAAATTTTAAAGAAAACATTTTAAAGATGCTTTTCAAATATTGGTTTAAGTAATGGGATTAATAAGCGTGAACAAGTAGTCTTTGAAGTTTGATATTTTATGGTTGATATAGTTGTTTATCTACTGCCCTAAGGGATTTATTATGATGAACTATGGATTAATATGTTATATGTGATGGAAGATTTGATAAAAGGGTAGGTTGTATTGTTTAGCTTTAATTTTTTAAATGATTTGAAGTGGTACCGTGCACCTTCTTGGTGGCGCTGTTTACTTATATTGATTGAATGTGAAGTTACTTGTTTATTGTGAATGATGATATGAAGGATTGTTATGTTAAAAGTAAGATAATAATTATGTTTTTTAAATGTGCTTTATGAATCTATTATGTGAAGTAGGCTAGAGAGTATGCCTTAATGAATTATATGATACTGTGAAGTATGTTAAGTGTGTAAGATAATGAATGAAGGTCTAAGCATGTATAGAAGTTATATGTAAATTAAGTGATGCTTATGTGTAAGAAGTGCTTACATGTACACATACTTACACTTGAATGAATGAATGAAGCTATGTTAAGCAAAAAGAGGTATTTAGACGTAGAGACTCTTTGTGAGTTGAGATGAAGTGTTTAGTAGAAACCTCACTACCGCCTAAGAGCTTTCTAATATAGGTTGGAGGATGAATGTCCTTTGTGTGTTGAGATTTTGTGTCCACTACTTATTCTTGACCTATAGTATATAATGTTTAGAATATGTGGGGGTTATATGTAGAACAGAGACGATATGAAGAACGGGTTGTTACACATCGTGAATTGAGATGTTGTATTCCAATGTACCTCTTTAGATGAGTACCCCTCGTTAGTAGAGAATGACTTATTTAGTAGCAATGTCCTTATCTCTTAACTACGGGCCCACATAGTTGTAGGTATTTGGCAAGCCATGTAAAAGCTAAGAGAATGTCCTTACTCTAGGAAAGTGAAGATCCCTCATTCTATAAGGTTAATATTGGAACTCCATGTCTAGCTCTTATGGTCTATATCAGTAAAGGTAACCCCCCAAAAAAGTAATAAAATGCCCAGACTTCAAAAAGAATGTAGTACTTATGGTAGGAAGTAGAATGGGACGTTGTTTATCCATTGCATTAGGTACGCATTCCAAAAGGGAAGTCTTGGTGAATCTTATATGAATTTCATGAACTATGTCTACTAAAAGAACATTAGTCTTGGTGAATCTTATATGAATTTAATGAACTATGTCTACTAAAAGAACATACTACTTAAGGTAGGTGGTGGTATGGGACACTATCTATCCATTTCACTAAGTAGACCTTACAAAAGGGGAGTCTTGGTGCTAAGTCTTCTAAAGATTACTACTTAGGGTAGGTGGTGGAATTAGACACCATATACTCATTGCAATAAGTCGACGTCTTGGTGTCTTATTTGAGTGTTCTAATCTATTGTTATTGAGTGGTGGCTTGTTCTCCCGAGGTGAGTAAGCCAAAAGGGGTAGACGTGAGGATCACTTTGGGTAGTATAGAAGGAGGTGTAAGTTCGTTTACTTCATGTCTTACCTTGGAGAGTCTTAGGATAACCTTGGTTAGGGAAATTCCTATAGAAATGAGTTCACTTGCTCTTGGTAATACCTTTGGACTTCACTGTTTTGTAGTTAGTATAGTTCACTTTAATGTTGAAAGTGATTACTGTAAATTTTGGGTAGTCCACAATAAGGTGCATCCTTTTGTAAAGATCATGGAAATCCTTCTCTAAGTGTTTTACTTCTCTGTAATGAAATCTTATTTTATTAAAATATCACTTTTTACATATTCTGCATATACTATAGTTAGGACATTATTTTTACTAACATACTTTTCTATACTTACTAAGTATTGGTTGGAGGCTTTTGAAGACTTTAAGACAAGCTTCGCAATCTATCCTCTCAAGATTAACTATGTCTCATTATGTTCAAGGACATTGTTATATTTCTTCGTTTCTATTCAAAAAGAGTTATTATGCATTTTGATTTAATGAAAAGGTCGTGTCCCTAAGAGATTACTATCGTGTCTTTAAGTTGGCTTGTGTTGACGAAATCAAATCCTTAGCTTTTATTAAAGAATGTACTCCTTAATAATTTATTCGTGAAAAGTTCTAATTTTGCACAACTTTTCATGTCTTATGTAATAAATAATAGCTAAGACTTGTAACAAGAGCTCCGAAATAGTCAAGTACACAATTGTTCCAACCCACGAGTGCTCCTTTTTAGTAGGGGTACTTTCGGATCATTACAAGCATGGCATCAGAGCATATTGTTATGGGAAATAGTTTACGGTCTAAAAAAATCTCACATGCCACATCTAGTAGAGTCTTGGTCAATTGCGTGAGTCGTGATACATCAATGGACACGAGGCTATAGGATTATAAAAGTTTTACTTTCTTCTCAATTCTAATGTCATGCCTTAGAGTTGAGTTATATAAGGTGTCTTTTCTCAATTATTGTTTATGGAACATGAATACAAGGATATCAACCACTAGAAGGGAGGAGAAAGGGGTTGATAATGAGAGGATCCCTCCCCATGTTAACCAAGTTCCTATTGTGGGCATAGGGGAAGCGAATGAGGAGGTTCCCTTCAAACACCTCAAGTTTCAGCGGAACCTCAAGAGCCTCAAATGCTCCAAATGCCCCCTATGCCTCAAGTTCCTTTTATTGAAGAGGATATGACTAATGCGGAGATGAGGACTTCCCTCATGAATTTGACCCAACTCATTAAGGCTCAAGCTCGTGTACTCAATAATCATTTTGTTGCCTATGCTAATCAAGCAGTTGGACCTCAACCAAATGCTATTACTCCCTCTTCAAGAATTCACGATTTAAAGATGATGAACCCTCCGATTTTTCTTGGCACTAATGTGGATGAAGATCCACAAGGTTCAATAGATGAGGTATTCAAAGTGGTAGATTTTATGGGTGTGCCCCTGATGTACCGTGTTTTCATGATATTTTTAATGCTTTTTCCTTATGTTTAGTGTGTGTCTTAAAGCCTTTTTATTTTGATTTTTCTGTAAATTTCTCCTTCTTTGCAGACAATATTTCCAAAGATGAACGCGGAAGTTTTTGAGCGAGAAATGCGGAAGAGACCACCTACGGAGCTTATGACGGTCCGTCGAGTCTGTGATATTCTGTAGGTGGCATCGTAGTGAGGAGAGAAGCTGTCGAAGGAATATGGGAATGTGTGACCTAGTGTGGGATAACGGAAGTCCATGACGGACCATCATAGTCACAACGGTCCGTCCTGCTAGTTCGTCGTAATGATCAGAGAGTAGTCCTAGCACCTAAATTCCAAAAAGTTAATGTATTATGGAACGGAGACCCTCAACAGACCATCGTGATTGGAATGGTCTGTCATACCTATTCGTTGAGGGTAATGAAGAAAGTTGCTGAAGAATTTATGAAGTATGGGACGATGGAGGCCATGACGGCCGGTCGTGACCACTATGGTCCTTCANGATTTCGGGCACACTAGGTTAGTTATCTAGTTAGGTAAGTTAGTTAGAGCCTAGAATTTTTTAGGAATCTAGGATCCGGGTCGTTTTACCCGCATGCGTGCCTGCTCCCTAACCACCCTAACCAAATTCAGTTGGGTCTTTGTTGCTTGGTGTCTTGAATATGTGCTTGCACATGTGTTGCTGCACATTCTTGCCCAAGGACCCTCAGTATGTCCTTGGTAAATTCTTAATATACATGATCATTTTAATTTATCATGTGCTATGGTACCTAGACTTGACAATTTGATGTCTCGTACCTAATATGTAAGCATAAGATTTCTGAAATTAAAATTTTTAACTTAGGTTTTTTACTGCAGGTAAAATTCCTAACCAATATTTTATTGGATCACTTGACCATCAAAGTGTATCTTAATACATAGAAATTGACTAAACATCAAAGTGTATTTTAAGTTACTTGTCAATACATCGAAATAGGCTAACACCCTTAAGCCAATATTCTCTAACATGCCCAATATTACTCAATATTGGGTATTGGGATGCCTATGTACCCCAATACATGTTATTAAAACCTAATAGACTCTTCACTATGAAAGTAAATTTTCTGGAATGTTACAGCATGGCATGGTAGTATTTGTGTACTTATAATGAAGGTGCGCATAGTATGAGTCTATACAATATGATATTGTCCCTATTTGTATAACGTTGGAGTAAATGATTGTATGTTGAAGGTGTTTCGTTGCATGGATGAAGGTATCTATGTTGAGTATGTTAATGTATGAAGTAAATGTAAAGGCTTCTAGTTTTATGATAGGTTTACTAAGTATGTGTTAGGTTATGGAGGTTCACACGTACATTGCACTAGTACACTTAGATTAAGATTGTGAGTAGAGTCTTATGTTAATCCTAATGTGAAGTATGAAATGTCTTATGGTTTTATATGTTGAGTTAAGAGGTTTTATGCAAGACTTACTTATGGACTTAAGGTGATGCATTGCACGAAGTATCACAAGATGCTTACATGGGGGAATATGGAATTAAGAAAAAAAGTTCTCACTGTAATATAGTTCTAAAATGACTTCAATTATATCTATCAGTTATTATGATGTATGACCATTGAATATTCCTATATGAAGTGTGCGAATTGAAAGAATACTATTGTACCAATGTTATATAAAAATTTCACAAAAAGGCATTATGTATTGTTTTTATGTTAAATGTCCCTTTTAAATGCATGTTTTTGCATGGTTGATATATTTTGTACATTCTTGTACTAACTCCTTTCTTCTCTACTTTTTACGCAAAGTGTACGCTACGGATGCTTAAGGATGCTCTCTAAGGTGAAAGACTTGACATGTGATTCCCAAGCTCAAGGAAATGAAACCTAAAGTTCAAGGATTTCCTATGTCATGTTTTAAGTAGTGTCTTGTAATACCTTATTATGTTTTATGTTATATAGGATTTGTGTCCCTAAATTACTCTAATGATGTTGAGTATACAGTGGCAAAGAGACTTACAGTTTAACTATGTATTATGATATTTTATATATATAATGGAAGTGATGTTATAGCATATGATGTGCTGTGAAAGTATTATGTTTTCGGTTGAATTTACCTATGACAATACGATGAATGAAAAATATCGGCTTGAATAGATGTCAATGAGGTCAAGCACTCCATGTTACGTCTAGGGGGTGCTCCCCAGTCATGAAAATAACAGTAACTTAGCTCTAGGTAAGCCTAATTGATTTTAGGGTAGTCCATCCATATTATTGCAGAGAAATTGAAGTCTTCCATATCAATAAAAGAAAGAGAAAAAAAAATAAACGAAAAAAAGTTCCTGACATAAAAGAACGAAATGAAAAAAAAAATCAGGTTTCAAAGCAATCCATGAAGGGAAATGAAGAATGATATCGATGCACTTGACTAAGGATTAACAAATTACGATATGGGATGACTTAAAGAAATCGCCTCTCACTAGAGAAGCTTTAAAGATCCCAAATGACATACATGTGCACTCAACCCCGTAAAAATCATTAAGTTAAGATATTTTTTATCTAGAGTGAACAAAACAGAAGGTCAAATAAAAAATAAGGGAAAATCTATTGGTGAAAACATATATTCTGTTCCTCTTTGTGGTTGACCATTGAATCAGATTCTTGATGGTCCACTGATGGTGGGGTTTTTACTTTATTGTCAATATATATGTGTGTCTACTATGGCCTTGAAGACAAACTGATGAATATATGAGTGTGTGATCATGGTGGATCACACTATGCGAAGCTTATGCCTACTTTCCTATTCTTGTTATTATCTAGGTTGTATGGATATTGTATAAGCATATGCATATCTTTTTAAAGTTAAAGTGTAGGTGCTCCCATTGATGAGTTATAATGGTTGATAATCCCTTACCTATGTACCCGTATGTGAATGTATTAATAATTGTGGTTAGGAGTGTAACACCCTTAAATGAACAAAGGAGACTAGAGCTTTGTTATTGTTTTTTATGAGTGAATTTCGTACAAATAAATTTGTTATATTAGTGATTTTGACAGTTTGTGAAGTTTTGTTATTTTTAGACGTCAAACGTCCAAGAAGGGCGATGACGTTCGTAAGATATGCCATAGATTGTGCTTGTGTTTCTCAAGTGTTTGAATGAGTTTTACATTTTAGTTTTGCTTGAAATTGGTGAGAGATGTTCCTAACACCTAGACGACTATTTTTAGGGGCTTCTCTTTTGGGTTCGACCAAACATAGGACACACAAGGGGCCCAAAAGGGCCCAAGACTAGCACCGAAGACTGTAATGGCAGTATCAACCAACAAGACAAAATGACGGCCACTGGTCCAACAAATGGCCTATTGACTAGGACATTTGATTGGAACTGCAAGCCTTCATGTAAGGAGATTTTTAGACTGAACCAACGACCACCAACAATGGGATGTTGATGGACAAACTCTCCGTTGGTTTGAGCTGTCTGTGACTCGACAAAAAGTTGTCATTTTCATTGTAATGACTAGGGGTGGTTGGTAAATTCACCCCAAGTCAATTAAGAACATTGGATGATTTTTCTAGGGTATATTAGGTATATTAAAGTGTTTCAAACCCTAATACAAAATTTTAAACTCATTTCATAAAACCCAAAACTCCCCCCCCCCTCTTAAAAGACTCTCTAAGGTCACCATGGTAGCTAGAAGTCAAGAAGAGCTAGAAAGGCTATTGGTGATGATGTGCTTCATCAAAATCAGTGGGTGGCTTGTACTTTGTGGTATGTTAGACATCCTTCAACTCTCTTCCATTCAATGATCCCCTTTCTAATAGATTTCAACAACAGTTTTCCAATCCTAATTTTTTGTTTCTCTTACTCTAAGTATGGGTCTTGCATAAAAATATTTCTAATGATTCAAATATGATGTTTATAATGTTATGTTTTTATGTTAATGTTCAAACTTCAATGAAATTATGATAAAGCTTTATATCAAATTTGGGCTTAAGAAATGGTTTGAATGAGCATGATATTGTAATCTTTGTTCTTTGGTTTTCTTTTATTGGTATTGTTCTTTAGCTACTACACTAAGCGCTATATTATAATCATTTTTTGAAGGAATTATTATGAGTGATGAAATCTTGGATTAAAGGATATGTTGTTTATCTTGTTTAGTTTTAATTATGAAATGCTCTTGAGTGGTATGGTCCACTTTGGTGGCGATGTTTACTTGGTATATATGTGAATGTGATGCTACTTGTTAATTATGAATGAGGCAATTAAGGCATGTTATCTGAAGTGAGATGATAATGGTGCTATTCTTGCTAAATGTAATATATGAAGCTTATTATATGAAGTAGGATACATTGTATGCCTATATGAATTACATGATTACATGAAGTATGTTAAAGTGTGTGATGTGATTAATGAGGGTCTAAGAATTTATATAATGAAATTTAAATTAAATGATGCTTATGTGCAAGGTGTGTTCACATGTACACACACTCACTCTTAAATGAATAAATAAAGCTAAGTTAAGTTAATAAGGGCAATTTTGGGGTAAAAACTCTACGTGAGTTGAGATGAAGTGTTTAGTAGCAACTTCACTACATCGTAAAGCTTTCTAAGATAGGTTAGAAAATGAATGCCCTTCTTGAGTTGAGACGTGGTGTTCATGACTTGTTATCATTAACCTATACTTTATAATATGGAGAATCAGTGGGGAGCTATACCTAGCACTGAGTGGATATGAAGAAGGGGTGGTTACAGTTTGTGAGTTGAGAATTTGTATTCCAATGTACCTTTTGGGATGAGTACTACTCATTTGTAGAGAATGAATTACTTTGTAGAAATCTCCTTATCTCTTAACTATGCGCCCACACAGGTGTAGCTATTGGGAAATCCATGTAAAACCTAAAACTAAGACCTCACTCTAGGGAAGTGTTGGGACCCTCCTCCTATAAAAAAGTATCGAGATTACATGTTTAAATCTCATGGTCTATAGAAGTTAAGATAACCCCCACAAAAGTAATTAACGTACTAAGTCTTCTAAAAGAGAGTACTACTTAGGGTATGTTGTGAATGTGAATCTATTTATCCATTGAACTAAGTAGGCATTAGGAATGGCGAGTCTTCGTGAATCTTATATGAATTGAATGAGCTAAGTCTTCAAAAAAGTACAATACTTAGGGTAGGTGGTGGAATGATACTCCATCTACTCATTGCAGTAAGTAAGAATTCTTAAAGGGAAGTCTTTATGTGTTGTTCGAGTGTTCTTCTTATTTTTGTCATTGAGTGGGGACTTGTTCTCTAGAGTCGAGTAAGCCTAGACATGGTAGACTTGGGGATCACCTAGGAGCGTATTGTTGGAGGCATATGGGCATTTTCTTCATGTCTTACCCTTGTGAATCTTGGGATAACCTCAGCTAGGGAAATTCATGCGGAAATCACTTCACTTCCTCTTGGATTGAATTTGAGATTTCGCTATTTTGGGATTAAATTTGTTCACTGAAGGACTAAAATGAATTCACAATAAGTTCTCTTATGTTGACTGTAATGATTCTATTCTTTATTGTAAAATGGTTCCTTTTGTTAAAATCTTCGAAATCCTTCTCTAAGTTTCAAATGATGATTCCTATTTTCTTTTACTTCTATACTCAGGAAGGTTTCACGTATTTGGAATAAAATCTTATTCTACTATAATTTTCCTTTTTTGCATGTTTTCGCATATACCATACTTACTACATTATTTGTACTAACCCCATACTTTTCTATACGATAGAAGCATATGTTTGGAAGCAAAGTGGAAGTTTAGGAGGCAAATATTGAGAAAGATTCTTTCAAGACAAATTATGTCCTCATATATTCGAGGGCATAGTTATTAATTCTATTAGTTTTGTACAAGCTCTTATTATGTATTACATTCAAATGTAAAGGGTTGTGTACCTAATATTATTTATCTCATGAAAATAGAAGGTCAAATAAAAGCGTGGGGTTAGTACAAATGATATACTAAGTATGACACTAGGAAAAACATGTAAAGAAGGACATTTTAGTAAAATAATCTTCCATGCCAAATAAATAAAACATTCATAAATTTAGAATCAAAAAAGTATCAGAAAAATCATTTAACACTTAGAGAAGGATTTCAACAATTTTGTAAAAAGGAGGCACTTTATAGTTAACCACTAAAAATTTACACTAAGCTCTTTATACATTACAGTGAACTATACTAACCCCAAAATAGTTAATTCCCAAGGTATTGCCAACAGGAATGAAACTCATTTATGTAGGAGTTTCATTAACCAACATTATCCTAACACTCTCCAAGTTAAGACATATAGGAAATGCACATACACCTCCTTCAATAAACACCAAAGTGATCCTCAAGACTACCCCTTGTCGGCTAATTTACCTCAGGAGAACAAGACACAACTCCATAAAAAGACATTAGAAAAAACACTCATATATGACACAAAGACTTCCCTTTTGGAATGCCTACGTAGTGCAATGAGTAGATGGCGTACCATTCCACCACCTACCATGAGTAGTACAATCTATTAAAAGGCTTAGCACCAAGATTTCCCTTTCGGAATGTCTACTTAGTGAAATAGATAGATAGAGTCCCATAACACAACCAACCATAAGTTGTACTTTCTTTCAGCAGATTTACTCCATTAAATTCATATAAGACTTACCAAGACTTCCCTTTCGGAATGCATACCCAGTGTAATGGATAAAAAATGTCCCGTTCCACTACCTACCCTAAATGGTAAACTCTTTTACGAGACTTGGCATTTTCATTACTTTGGGGGGGGGGGTAGCTTAACCTCCAAAAACAATGAGAGCTAGACATGGAATTTTGATATTAACCCCTATCGGATGAGGGACCCTCACCTTCCTAGAGTAAATTCATTCTCTTAGCGTTCACATGGCTTTCCCAATAGCTACATCTATGTGAGCGCATAGTTAAGGGATAAGGTAATTACTACTAATTCATTCTCTACTACCAACGAGTATTCATCTCAAGAGGAACATTGGATTACAACATCTCAACTCACGAAGTATTACCACCTCTTCTTCATATCCTCTCGGTGATACAAATAACCCCCATAGATTCTGAAAATTATATATTATATGTTAAGGATAACTAGTGGACACAAAATATCAACTCACGAAGGGCATTACTCATCGAACCTTTCTGAGAAACCTCTTAGGAGGTAGTGAGGTTGCTACTAAACACTTCATCTCAACTCACGAAGAGTGTCCACCTAAAAACTCCTGTTTTGGCTTAACTTAGCTTCATTCATCCATTCAAGTGTGAATATATGTAGATGTGAGCACACCTTACACATAAGCATCATTTAATTTACATAACTTTCAATCATTCTTAGACCTTTGTTCATTAACTGACACACATTACATGCTTTACATAATCATATAATTCATTTAAGCATACTCTCTAGCCTACTTCACATAATAGATTCATAAAGCATAATTAACAAGAATAAAATCAATATCATGTTACTTTACATATAACATTCCTTCATATCCTAATTCACAATAAACAAGTATCTTATCATTGATAACATTCAAGTAAACACCGCCACAAAGAATGTGGACCATACTACTCAAGAGAATTTCAAAAAATAAAGCTAAACAGTATATCCAACTTACCCTTTTATACAATATTCCATCACCTATAACATTTTAATCCACATTTAATCATAATAAAGCCATTATGGAAGTAGCTAAACAATAATATCAACCATAAAAAACCAAAGCTCAAAGACTACCAATTCATGCTGAGTTAACCCATTTCTTAAACCAAAATTTGATAAGAAGATTAGACATGTTTTCGTTCAAGTTTTGCATTATTACACAAACTAACATTAGAAACATCATATTTCAATTATTTAAAATGTTTTCATGCAAGCCCCATATTAATAGCTTAAGATAGAACAAACAAGGGTTGGACAACCTTTTTGTAAATCCATTCTAATTTTAATCCTTGAATGGAAGAGAGTTCAATAATGGATACCATACCTCAAATAATAGAAAACCCACTACTTTTGATGAAAAACCACGTCTAACCATCCCTCCAACCTCTCCTTGAGTCTAAGCTCCAATGATGACTTTGAGAGAGTCTGTTTTAAGAGAGAGTTTGAATATTGAAATGAGGGGTCTTGTCTAACATAAATTAAGAACTCTAAAAATATAATCCTTGGGTCATTAAAAACTTGGGATGAATTTAACAAACAGCCAAAGCCAAGGCAGTCTTTAACAACATTTCACACAAGCACCCACAACTCCCTTAACAACGGACCGTCTTTCAATTAACGCCCCGTCGGTGGGTGTTTGTTGGTTGGGTCTACAGCCTTAAAAATTTGCAGACCTGCAGGTCCAATCGACGGACCAAGTTGACGAGCCGTCGATTGGACAACTTTCCGTTGACTTGTCCAATTTGTGGACACTGCCAGACAGTTTTTGACCTATGTCTTGGGCCCTTCACTAGGGCCCCATATGGGTCCTAGGTCGTGCCCGAATGTTAATCCCCTAAACATAGTCGTCTAGGTCGTACGAACATCACAAACAAATTTCAAATAAAACGAACACGTAAAACTCACTCAAACACACCAAGACATACAAACATTCTCTTAGTCACAGTTTGCGAATATCATGGATGTTCTCGGACGTTTGATCTCCAAACATAACCAAACATCAAACATTGCCTTAGGAATCTAATATAACTTATTTTATAACAAAATTAACTCAAGAAAAAATCATGAAGCTTTAGATCCCCTTAGTTCATTTTAGGGTGTTACATTGTCCCCCACATGGAATAACATTTATCCTCAAATGACACTAAAACTTTAGGAACATAAAGTACTCCATTAGAAACAAATAAAACTTTAATATTATTATAAAAAATTCACAATCAAATCACCAATTAATAAGGAACACAAAATAAAACTTTCACACATTTAATCTTCAATTAAAGACAAGGCAATGTTTTTCAAAAATAAAAAATCATATAGTGAGCATCAATGTAACATTGTCAGACTTGCTAAAATTTGAAAAATTCGTTCTTTGGGCAATTCATAAATATGTAATGATAATATGAAGTATAAAACCATATATATTCATCAAATAACATAAAAACAACAATCATAAAGAGTTAAGACTTAGTGGAACTATCGACTCCGGATTTGTTCTCTTTCCTAGCTCCCATTCCATTGGGATGATTCTTCTTTGGAGCATTGGGATCTAGACAACATTGAGGAACATGATTAACCTCTTTCCCTCTTTCTTTCATGATAGGGCAATCCCTTATCTTGTTGCCCTTCTTACCACAACGAAAACAACTATCCGTACCAGCAAGACACTTACCCATATGTCAGTTTCCACAAGAAGCACATCTAGTCCTTTCAAAAGTGTGGCCACAACCATGGGAATGTTGATTTGGATTCCCATTCTTGTTTCCCATGGAATAATCTTGGTGTTAGAACCTCTTCTTAGGTTTTTCCTGACTAGAATCATCCGACTTAGGCCTCTAACTTTCTTGCCTTATTTCTCAAATTTTTGATTCATCAATTTGTTAGGTACCATGAGCCTAGAAATATCCATGTCATTAACAAGCATTGCCTACGACACTCTTTTTCCACCATGCTAAAAACTTCCAATACAAATTTTTTCATCCTAGACCTAGGGTTTGCTACTATGGTTGGGGCATAGTTAGAGAGTTGGGTAAATTCAAGGTAGTACTCTTTCGCACTAATTCCCCCTTGAAGAAGGTTCATGAATTCAACCATTTTATTCTCCCTCCGTTCTAGGGGTAGAACCTATCTAGGAAAGTCTCTTTGAACTCCTCTCAATCCACCATACCTCTTTCTAAGGGTCTTTTATCCCTCCATTGTTGACACGACAATTGAGCCACATGTTTGAGTTGGTAAGTATCACAAGATGCTTACATGGGGGAATATGGAATTAAGAAAAAAAGTTCTCACTGTAATATAGTTCTAAAATGACTTCAATTATATCTATCAGTTATTATGATGTATGACCATTGAATATTCCTATATGAAGTGTGCGAATTGAAAGAATGCTATTGTACCAATGTTATATAAAAATTTCACAAAAAGGCATTATGTATTGTTTTTATGTTAAATGTCCCTTTTAAATGCATGTTTTTGCATGGTTGATATATTTTGTACATTCTTGTACTAACTCCTTTCTTCTCTACTTTTTACGCAAAGTGTACGCTACGGATGCTTAAGGATGCTCTCTAAGGTGAAAGACTTGACATGTGATTCCCAAGCTCAAGGAAATGAAACCTAAAGTTCAAGGATTTCCTATGTCATGTTTTAAGTAGTGTCTTGTAATACCTTATTATGTTTTATGTTATATAGGATTTGTGTCCCTAAATTACTCTAATGATGTTGAGTATACAGTGGCAAAGAGACTTACAGTTTAACTATGTATTATGATATTTTATATATATAATGGAAGTGATGTTCTAGCATATGATGTGCTGTGAAAGTATTATGTTTTCGGTTGAATTTACCTATGACAATACGATGAATGAAAAATATCGGCTTGAATAGATGTCAATGAGGTCAAGCACTCCATGTTACGTCTAGGGGGTGCTCCCCAGTCATGAAAATAACAGTAACTTAGCTCTAGGTAAGCCTAATTGATTTTAGGGTAGTCCATCCATATTATTGCAGAGAAATTGAAGTCTTCCATATCAATAAAAGAAAGAGAAAAAAAAATAAACGAAAAAAAGTTCCTGACATAAAAGAACGAAATGAAAAAAAAAATCAGGTTTCAAAGCAATCCATGAAGGGAAATGAAGAATGATATCGATGCACTTGACTAAGGATTAACAAATTACGATATGGGATGACTTAAAGAAATCGCCTCTCACTAGAGAAGCTTTAAAGATCCCAAATGACATACATGTGCACTCAACCCCGTAAAAATCATAAAGTTAAGATATTTTTTATCTAGAGTGAACAAAACAGAAGGTCAAATAAAAAATAAGGGAAAATCTATTGGTGAAAACATATATTCTGTTCCTCTTTGTGGTTGACCATTGAATCAGATTCTTGATGGTCCACTGATGGTGGGGTTTTTTACTTTATTGTCAATATATATGTGTGTCTACTATGGCCTTGAAGACAAACTGATGAATATATGAGTGTGTGATCATGGTGGATCACACTATGCGAAGCTTATGCCTACTTTCCTATTCTTGTTATTATCTAGGTTGTATGGATATTGTATAAGCATATGCATATCTTTTTAAAGTTAAAGTGTAGGTGCTCCCATTGATGAGTTATAATGGTTGATAATCCCTTACCTATGTACCCGTATGTGAATGTATTAATAATTGTGGTTAGGAGTGTAACACCCTTAAATGAACAAAGGAGACTAGAGCTTTGTTATTGTTTTTTATGAGTGAATTTCGTACAAATAAATTTGTTATATTAGTGATTTTGACAGTTTGTGAAGTTTTGTTATTTTTAGACGTCAAACGTCCAAGAAGGGCGATGACGTTCGTAAGATATGCCATAGATTGTGCTTGTGTTTCTCAAGTGTTTGAATGAGTTTTACATTTTAGTTTTGCTTGAAATTGGTGAGAGATGTTCCTAACACCTAGACGACTATTTTTAGGGGCTTCTCTTTTGGGTTCGACCAAACATAGGACACACAAGGGGCCCAAAAGGGCCCAAGACTAGCACCGAAGACTGTAATGGCAGTATCAACCAACAAGACAAAATGACGGCCACTGGTCCAACAAATGGCCTATTGACTAGGACATTCGATTGGAACTGCAAGCCTTCATGTAAGGAGATTTTTAGACTGAACCAACGACCACCACGAATAGGATGTTGATGGACAAACTCTCCGTTGGTTTGAGCTGTCTGTGACTCGACAAAAAGTTGTCATTTTCACTGTAATGACTAGGGGTGGTTGGTAAATTCACCCCAAGTCAATTAAGAACATTGGATGATTTTTCTAGGGTATATTAGGTATATTAAAGTGTTTCAAACCCTAATACAAAATTTTAAACTCATTTCATAAAACCCAAAACTCCCCCCCCTCTTAAAAGACTCTCTAAGGTCACCATGGTAGCTAGAAGTCAAGAAGAGCTAGAAAGGCTATTGGTGATGATGTGCTTCATCAAAATCAGTGGGTGGCTTGTACTTTGTGGTATGTTAGACATCCTTCAACTCTCTTCCATTCAATGATCCCCTTTCTAATAGATTTCAACAAGAGTTTTCCAATCCTAATTTTTTGTTTCTCTTACTCTAAGTATGGGTCTTGCATAAAAATATTTCTAATGATTCAAATATGATGTTTATAATGTTATGTTTTTATGTTAATGTTCAAACTTCAATGAAATTATGATAAAGCTTTATATCAAATTTGGGCTTAAGAAATGGTTTGAATGAGCATGATATTGTAATCTTTGTTATTTGGTTTTCTTTTATTGGTATTGTTCTTTAGCTACTACACTAAGCGCTATATTATAATCATTTTTTGAAGGAATTATTATGAGTGATGAAATCTTGGATCAAAGGATATGTTGTTTATCTTGTTTAGTTTTAATTATGAAATGCTCTTGAGTGGTATGGTCCACTTTGGTGGCGATGTTTACTTGGTATATATGTGAATGTGATGCTACTTGTTAATTATGAATGAGGCAATTAAGGCATGTTATCTGAAGTGAGATGATAATGGTGCTATTCTTGCTAAATGTAATATATGAAGCTTATTATATGAAGTAGGATACATTGTATGGCTATATGAATTACATGATTACATGAAGTATGTTAAAGTGTGTGATGTGATTAATGAGGGTCTAAGAATTTATATAATGAAATTTAAATTAAATGATGCTTATGTGCAAGGTGTGTTCACATGTACACACACTCACTCTTAAATGAATAAATAAAGCTAAGTTAAGTTAATAAGGGCAATTTTGGGGTAAAAACTCTACGTGAGTTGAGATGAAGTGTTTAGTAGCAACTTCACTACATCGTAAAGCTTTCTAAGATAGGTTAGAAAATGAATGCCCTTCCTGAGTTGAGACGTGGTGTTCATGACTTGTTATCATTAACCTATACTTTATAATATGGAGAATCAGTGGGGAGCTACACCTAGCACTGAGTGGATATGAAGAAGGGGTGGTTACAGTTTGTGAGTTGAGAATTTGTATTCCAATGTACCTTTTGGGATGAGTACTACTCATTTGTAGAGAATGAATTACTTTGTAGAAATCTCCTTATCTCTTAACTATGCGCCCACACAGGTGTAGCTATTGGGAAATCCATGTAAAACCTAAAACTAAGACCTCACTCTAGGGAAGTGTTGGGACCCTCCTCCTATAAAAAAGTATCGAGATTACATGTTTAAATCTCATGGTCTATAGAAGTTAAGATAACCCCCACAAAAGTAATTAACGTACTAAGTCTTCTAAAAGAGAGTACTACTTAGGGTATGTTGTGAATGTGAATCTATTTATCCATTGAACTAAGTAGGCATTAGGAATGGCGAGTCTTCGTGAATCTTATATGAATTGAATGAGCTAAGTCTTCAAAAAAGTACAATACTTAGGGTAGGTGGTGGAATGATACTCCATCTACTCATTGCAGTAAGTAAGAATTCTTAAAGGGAAGTCTTTATGTGTTGTTCGAGTGTTCTTCTTATTTTTGTCATTGAGTGGGGACTTGTTCTCTAGAGTCGAGTAAGCCTAGACATGGTAGACTTGGGGATCACCTAGGAGCGTATTGTTGGAGGCATATGGGCATTTTCTTCATGTCTTACCCTTGTGAATCTTGGGATAACCTCAGCTAGGGAAATTCATGCGGAAATCACTTCACTTCCTCTTGGATTGAATTTGAGATTTCGCTATTTTGGGATTAAATTTGTTCACTGTAAGGACTAAAATGAATTCACAATAAGTTCTCTTATGTTGACTGTAATGATTCTATTCTTTATTGTAAAATGGTTCCTTTTGTTAAAATCTTCGAAATCCTTCTCTAAGTTTCAAATGATGATTCCTATTTTCTTTTACTTCTATACTCAGGAAGGTTTCACGTATTTGGAATAAAATCTTATTCTACTATAATTTTCCTTTTTTGCATGTTTTCGCATATACCATACTTACTACATTATTTGTACTAACCCCATACTTTTCTATACGATAGAAGCATATGTTTGGAAGCAAAGTGGAAGTTTAGGAGGCAAATATTGAGAAAGATTCTTTCAAGACAAATTATGTCCTCATATATTCGAGGGCATAGTTATTAATTCTATTAGTTTTGTACAAGCTCTTATTATGTATTACATTCAAATGTAAAGGGTTGTGTACCTAATATTATTTATCTCATGAAAATAGAAGGTCAAATAAAAGCGTGGGGTTAGTACAAATGATATACTAAGTATGACACTAGGAAAAACATGTAAAGAAGGACATTTTAGTAAAATAATCTTCCATGCCAAATAAATAAAACATTCATAAATTTAGAATCAAAAAAGTATCAGAAAAATCATTTAACACTTAGAGAAGGATTTCAACAATTTTGTAAAAAGGAGGCACTTTATAGTTAACCACTAAAAATTTACACTAAGCTCTTTATACATTACAGTGAACTATACTAACCCCAAAATAGTTAATTCCCAAGGTATTGCCAACAGGAATGAAACTCATTTATGTAGGAGTTTCATTAACCAACATTATCCTAACACTCTCCAAGTTAAGACATATAGGAAATGCACATACACCTCCTTCAATAAACACCAAAGTGATCCTCAAGACTACCCCTTGTCGGCTAATTTACCTCAGGAGAACAAGACACAACTCCATAAAAAGACATTAGAAAAAACACTCATATATGACACAAAGACTTGCCTTTTGGAATGCCTACGTAGTGCAATGAGTAGATGGCGTACCATTCCACCACCTACCATGAGTAGTACAATCTATTAAAAGGCTTAGCACCAAGATTTCCCTTTCGGAATGTCTACTTAGTGAAATAGATAGATAGAGTCCCATAACACAACCAACCATAAGTTGTACTTTCTTTCAGCAGATTTACTCCATTAAATTCATATAAGACTTACCAAGACTTCCCTTTCGGAATGCATACCCAGTGTAATGGATAAAAAATGTCCCGTTCCACTACCTACCCTAAATGGTAAACTCTTTTACGAGACTTGGCATTTTCATTACTTTGGGGGGGGGGTAGCTTAACCTCCAAAAACAATGAGAGCTAGACATGGAATTTTGATATTAACCCCTATCGGATGAGGGACCCTCACCTTCCTAGAGTAAATTCATTCTCTTAGTGTTCACATGGCTTTCCCAATAGCTACATCTATGTGAGCGCATAGTTAAGGGATAAGGTAATTACTACTAATTCATTCTCTACTACCAACGAGTATTCATCTCAAGAGGAACATTGGATTACAACATCTCAACTCACGAAGTATTACCACCACTTCTTCATATCCTCTCGGTGATACACATAACCCCCATAGATTCTGAAAATTATATATTATATGTTAAGGATAACTAGTGGACACAAAATATCAACTCACGAAGGGCATTACTCATCGAACCTTTCTGAGAAACCTCTTAGGAGGTAGTGAGGTTGCTACTAAACACTTCATCTCAACTCACGAAGAGTGTCCACCTAAAAACTCCTGTTTTGGCTTAACTTAGCTTCATTCATCCATTCAAGTGTGAATATATGTAGATGTGAGCACACCTTACACATAAGCATCATTTAATTTACATAACTTTCAAACATTCTTAGACCTTTGTTCATTAACTGACACACATTACATGCTTTACATAATCATATAATTCATTTAAGCATACTCTCTAGCCTACTTCACATAATAGATTCATAAAGCATAATTAACAAGAATAAAATCAATATCATGTTACTTTACATATAACAGTCCTTCATATCCTAATTCACAATAAACAAGTATCTTATCATTGATAACATTCAAGTAAACACCGCCACAAAGAATGTGGACCATACTACTCAAGAGAATTTCAAAAAATAAAGCTAAACAGTATATCCAACTTACCCTTTTATACAATATTCCATCACCTATAACATTTTAATCCACATTTAATCATAATAAAGCCATTATGGAAGTAGCTAAACAATAATTTCAACCATAAAAAACCAAAGCTCAAAGACTAACAATTCATGCTGAGTTAACCCATTTCTTAAACCAAAATTTGATAAGAAGATTAGACATGTTTTCGTTCAAGTTTTGCATTATTACACAAACTAACATTAGAAACATCATATTTCAATTATTTAAAATGTTTTCATGCAAGCCCCATATTAATAGCTTAAGATAGAACAAACAAGGGTTGGACAACCTTTTTGTAAATCCATTCTAATTTTAATCCTTGAATGGAAGAGAGTTCAATAATGGATACCATACCTCAAATAATAGAAAACCCACTACTTTTGATGAAAAACCACGTCTAACCATCCCTCCAACCTCTCCTTGAGTCTAAGCTCCAATGATGACTTTGAGAGAGTCTGTTTTAAGAGAGAGTTTGAATATTGAAATGAGGGGTCTTGTCTAACATAAATTAAGAACTCTAAAAATATAATCCTTGGGTCATTAAAAACTTGGGATGAATTTAACAAACAGCCAAAGCCAAGGCAGTCTTTAACAACATTTCACACAAGCACCCCCAACTCCCTTAACAACGGACCGTCTTTCAATTAACGCTCCGTCGGTGGGTGTTTGTTGGTTGGGTCTACAGCCTTAAAAATTTGCAGACCTGCAGGTCCAATCGACGGACCAAGTTGACGAGCCGTCGATTGGACAACTTTCCGTTGACTTGTCCAATTTGTGGACACTGCCAGACAGTTTTTGACCTATGTCTTGGGCCCTTCACTAGGGCCCCTTATGGGTCCTAGGTCGTGCCCGAATGTTAATCCCCTAAACATAGTCGTCTAGGTCGTACGAACATCACAAACAAATTTCAAATAAAACGAACACGTAAAACTCACTCAAACACACCAAGACATACAAACATTCTCTTAGTCACAGTTTGCGAATATCATGGATGTTCTCGGACGTTTGATCTCCAAACATAACCAAACATCAAACATTGCCTTAGGAATCTAATATAACTTATTTTATAACAAAATTAACTCAAGAAAAAATCATGAAGCTTTAGATCCCCTTAGTTCATTTTAGGGTGTTACATTGTCCCCCACATGGAATAACATTTATCCTCAAATGACACTAAAACTTTAGGAACATAAAGTACTCCATTAGAAACAAATAAAACTTTAATATTATTATAAAAAATTCACAATCAAATCACCAATTAATAAGGAACACAAAATAAAACTTTCACACATTTAATCTTCAATTAAAGACAAGGCAATGTTTTTCAAAAATAAAAAATCATATAGTGAGCATCAATGTAACATTGTCAGACTTGCTAAAATTTGAAAAATTCGTTCTTTGGGCAATTCATAAATATGTAATGATAATATGAAGTATAAAACCATATATATTCATATAATAACATAAAAACAACAATCATAAAGAGTTAAGACTTAGTGGAACTATCGACTCCGGATTTGTTCTCTTTCCTAGCTCCCATTCCATTGGGATGATTCTTCTTTGGAGCATTGGGATCTAGACAACATTGAGGAACTTGATTAACCTCTTTCCCTCTTTCTTTCATGATAGGGCAATCCCTTATCTTGTTGCCCTTCTTACCACAACGAAAACAACTATCCGTACCAGCAAGACACTTACCCATATGTCAGTTTCCACAAGAAGCACATCTAGTCCTTTCAAAAGTGTGGCCACAACTATGGGAATGTTGATTTGGATTCCCATTCTTGTTTCCCATGGAATAATCTTGGTGTTAGAACCTCTTCTTAGGTTTTTCCTGACTAGAATCATCCGACTTAGGCCTCTAACTTTCTTGCCTTATTTCTCAAATTTTTGATTCATCAATTTGTTAGGTACCATGAGCCTAGAAATATCCATGTCATTAAGAAGCATTGCCTACGACACTCTTTTTCCACCATGCTAAAAACTTCCAATACAAATTTTTTCATCCTAGACCTAGGGTTTGCTACTATGGTTGGGGCATAGTTAGAGAGTTGGGTAAATTCAAGGTAGTACTCTTTCGCACTAATTCCCCCTTGACGAAGGTTCATGAATTCAACCATTTTATTCTCCCTCCGTTCTAGGGGTAGAACCTATCTAGGAAAGTCTCTTTGAACTCCTCTCAATCCACCATACCTCTTTCTAAGGGTCTTTTATCCCTCCATTGTTGACACGACAATTGAGCCACATGTTTGAGTTGGTAAGTGGCCAGATCTCCTTTCTTCCTAGGGGGATTATATGCTCAAACATACTTCTTAAATAAGAAGTAAATCGGTCGTATCAAGTAAAGAACCCAACTAATGAGGTTGGGGTCGATCCCACGGGAAAAATAGTTCAGACGTAACTTTATTCTATTATTACTATTATTTAGTCAACTATTTCCATAGAAAGGAAAATACAAAAAAAGAGGTTTTGATTTCTATATAAATTTAAATAGTTAACTAAATTAAAGTAATGAACTACATATTCAAATCTTGGAGTTTAATCAATTAATAAAAGTAATTAGGGCTTAAGTGTTCCCCACAGATACCTAACTTGATAATTCTAACTATAACAATTCTTTCCTAGTATCTTGCATGTAAAGTGATAAGTTATTTACCTCTAAATACATGGTCCGGCATCTAGAATATTTCACTCCGCACCTTGGTCCAACTATGTGTGTTGCTATACTAACCCTTACCTTTACCTCATATTAAGAATTATATTCGATATTATACTAAGTTATTACCTCATACCAACCGACACTAGCCTATTAGATAGTGTACACTAAATCTATATTGATAATTCTTATCCTATTATGTACCTCCTTCATCCCTCAAGTAGCATTAACGCGAATTCTAACGTTGGCCATCCGTTAAAAAAACTTCTAAACGAAAGTATTATCAATATATGTATGACACTATTCAAGAATTGCAATTTTAGTTAGATTTTACCTCGTTATTCACCGATGGTTCCCACCAACCTAGTTATGGAGTTTATTTACCCATGGTCATAATCACACTATTCATATATTTAATATAAGAATTCATGCATTTACTTTAATGAGAAAGAATAAAATCCAAAAATTCACTTGATTAATCAATAATAGCACCAACAATCAATTCCATAAAAAGTGTATCAATTACTGAAATTAATCCTTCAATACTTGAACAAGAGAACTAAAGATTATCAAAAAGTCTAACCCCAAAAATGCAGTTTTTTCTAACTATTTATAATAAAAATAAAAACCTAAATAAAGTAGGATTCTAATTACCGAAAATCAGTCCAAATGCGTCTGAGTCGACGGACCTAGTGACTGACCGTAGTGGTCACGACGGGCCATTATGGCCTCCGTCAACCCATACTTCACAAATTCTTCTACTGCTTTCTTCATTACCCTCAACCAGTAAGTATTACTGACCGTTCCAAGCACGACGGTCTGTCGAGGGTCTCCGTTCCATAATACTTCAACTTCTTGGAATTTGGGTACGGGACTACTATCTAATCATTACGAGGAACCAGCTTGACGGACCGTAGTGTCTATGACGATCCGTCATGAACTTCTGTAATCCCACAGTAGATCAGATTTCCCCATCTTCCTTCAGCAGCTTCTCTTGTCACTACGATGCCACCTACAGACCAAGAAACACTCGACTGACCGTCATAAGCTCCGTAGTTGGTCTCTTCCTCATTTCTCGCTCAAAAATTTCTGCGTTCATCTTTTGACAGATTTTCTGCAAATAAGGAGAAAGACACATAAAAATCAATACAAAAAGGCTTTTGGACACACACTAAACTTAAGGAAAAAGAATTAAAAATATCGTGAAACCACGGTACATCAACATCCACAACATAAATATTTGGCTGTCCTCAAGCGACGCACTGTGACTCACTACAAAATATTTGTACAAGAGTATCCATATTTTAGCTTTAAAAATCATTTGACTATCAATCCCGATCATTCTCATCATGATTATTCAGGTTATGACTATTAGGCTTGAATTATTTGGAACCAGACCTTAACACAGACTCACCACGCACTGATACCTATACACTTCAATCTCTCACTGAGGTGCTAATATTTCTGGTATGACAACTAGTGTCCTCACTTCAAACAACATCCTCATTTTCCGCACAATGATTTAAGTATGAGTACAAGAATTACTTTTCAACACTAACTCTTAGAACAAATTCACAACTCATTCATACATATTTCCATAAGCTTGCCCTTATTTTCACTTCATTAAGTTTGCCATACAACTCTTAGGATCAAGATAGGACTTTCTTAGCTTGTAACATAGGCTCAGGGTCAGGTGGGGTATATTTAGTTATACTTTAGTGACTTGTTGCTCACCTTGACATATCGGCTAAACGTACCACCTTTTTTTTCATTTTAATTCACCCAATTTCTAAATTTTCTTTTTATCTAGTTTTTTTTTCCTTTCTTATCCTTATATTTAATTAAATTTTTTTTTAGTCACTTCTATTTTGTTCTTTATTTCTCTTCATTCTTTAAGCTCCACTTTCCGAAGAATTCCTTATTACAGCCACCCTGAAATCATTATTTTTCCATGAGTCAAGGTTAACAATACCCACAGTTGGGTCAGGGCCACGACAAGGTTGTTTTCTGCATTAGTCACCCTTAACTTATGCTTTTTCATAAACTGAGATGCACATGTCCAAAAAGGGACCAGGGCCAATACATTGTTCCCAAAGAAGATCAGTTAGGGTGAAAATGAAAGATCAGTTTTTAGGCTCATATCATTTGGACCAATACCGGATTAACTTCATTTTTTTGGGCTAAAAATTTACTATTTCAAACAAAGGCATGTGATCCTTTCCTAATTGTTCATTTTTGCTTAGTTTTAGCAAGACTAACCAGGCTATTTGTAGCTCACTCTCAATGGTGGATCCTTCGAATTTTCGTCACACTCACTTGACATTCATTACATTCCAAGATTATAAGACACCAAGTTCGAGTCTTAGATTCAGGATATCATATTTGTTTTAGACATCATGCTTCAGAGTTATACTATGTTCACAAGATATAACAAGCCGGTTAAACAATAAAAGTAATTAGTCTTTCGGGAAAAAAGAACACAAGCAAGAAAACCCCAAAAGAGGATCGTGGATTGGGCTACTAAGACTTCACCCTAGCATTCACTTTCCATTTACCCCACCCCAACAAAAATATATGCAATTTTCCCCAATGCATAAAAAAACATTGATACGAGAGTGGTAGGTAAAGCAAACCTGAGGCGAAAAGCGCCGTCGATCTGCAAGCATGCGGGTCAGGTTCCCCGGAACCCACTACCTATGTAGTCTGGACACCCTCAGTAGTGTCCTCATCAGCAACAACACTATCAGTTGTGCCTCCCGCTGTATCCACATCACAAGAACTAGATGCCTCGGCAGCTGACTCTACAACACTAATCTTACGCGCCTCCTTATCAGCAATCGAGATTCTCCTCGCATCCTCCATCTCACGACGCTCCTTTTTTATTCCCTAGCCTCATCCTCCTCTCGACCCCTGTGCCTCTTAGCATGCTCTCTAGGGGGAGGTGGTGGAATCTCAGAAGTTGTGAATAAAGTAGCCAACTATGTGTCCTCAGCAGACTCTTATGAAAGGGCCTCAGCCTCAGGTACCCTAGCCTCTAGGATCATGTAAAGATCTGTTGGCAAACTCTCAACCTCAGCCTGAAGGGTTGATACGTCCAGGTGAGGGGCTGGCCGTGCTAGCACCCGCAACTTAAAAGCGTCTAAGCACTAATGAACCTCAGCGATCTTCCTCTCTATGTGTTGTGCCATCTTTTGCTCCAAGCACTCCTCCACCTCAGCAATAGACCTCTGGATCCAAGGCTGTATGTGATGCAGAAGTGTGTCCATCTGAGCCTCTAGTTTCTGGACTCTAGCAAGCAAAACTAGAGTGGGGGAAGGGGTTGAGCGAGAGGATCTTGGGGCAGTGCTACTACCCGGGATACATTTGACCGGGGTAATATTAGTGGGTGCTGAAGTAGACTGCGTAACAATTTGATCATGCCCTACAGTATCATCCAGATTCTAACTAAGTGGAGGCACCTTTGGACGGGGCCCTCTGTGTGGAGCGAACTCATTGGCCTCATCCCTAATGAGGCTTATACAAACATAAACCTGCTGAGTATTAAGTTGATCAATGTGAAAGATGGGCACACCTCTTGACGTGCATAATGAAAATTCCATGCACGGAAAAGTGTAAGTAGTGGTGACCTTGAAAGCCCTGTCGTGCATGACCGCTTGAAGAAGCTAAGTTAAGTCATCCTTAAACCTGGCCATCTTCGTTGCCATCAGAACTGCGTGATACCATTATTATATTATCTGCAGCCGTGGGGAAGAGGCAGTGGTGGACAATCAACCATAGAAACTTAGATGTAAAGGCCAAGTTAACCTTCTGGTGGCTCCCTTCGGCTCCATTATCAATCTGCAGCCTCTTAATCAATAGATAAGTTCTATGCCATCCACCTCTTGGTGCTCTCTTTCAGCGATGGCTCACACATCAATCGACCCTCTATAACAATTTGCCACCTGTAGTCATACTCGGCTGTGAGAGGGTTTCTGGTAGTTTCAACATCATCGCCGTACGGATACCGGAAGAAGCTGGTAGGGAGATATCGACCTGTATACTGCGTTCTCTAACGTGATCAAGTGGGTCCTGTTTGGCAGGGGCAGCCCGCCTATCGATTTGTGATCGGAGAGTAGCTAGGTAAGAGGCATAAAACTCTCGGACCAAGTCCTCACTGTAGTGTCCCAAAGAACAAGCCATCCACTCTAGTCGGTGTATGGTAAAGAGAGTGTGCATATTTGGAATGGTGGAGAGACTTCCCATAAGGACCCGCCTTTCTAGTGTAAGGGTCCGTGTCATGACACCTTTATCATTTAGAAACTTCTCTTCTTAATACACTTTGTATTGCCCGTTGACATACCACATGTTGGGAAGGTCAGCAATCGGGGTTGGAACTCTTGTCGCTGAGCCTGGAGTGGAATCCAAACTGTCAGCCTCATCAAACGAGGTAGAATATGCAGCCGTGGCGGGTGCAGAGACTTCTGCGGACCCGAAGTCTTCTTCTAACCATGAAACTCCTAAGGAACTAGACGCTCCTTCTTCTTGTTTAGCTGACCCATAAGGTGTGCCGGTCGATGTGCGCTCCTTATTATAGTGGGAGGCAGTGACTATGCTGGATCCCAACTTTTTGGGCGTAACTCTAGTTTCATGTGCAGCTCGTGCTAGAGTGGCAGTTCCTGGGGGCACGTGGGCGGGATCATGCTCATCATCAGAGCCTAATACCAGTCGGGCAAACGGTGCGACAAAATTTTAATGCCAACGTGCATAAAAGCAATCTTGTTTCGGTGCCATTATAGAAAGTACTTGTAATGAATAATTATTAGTACTAGAAGGAGCAAACAAGACAGGCAAGAACGAGACACATAGGATCAAAGTTGTAATGCCATCTCTGTAGTAGAAGTGAAACACGACGGACCAGGTGATGGTCCGTCGTGAGTATGACAAACCGTCATGTCTTACTTCAAAAATGTTTATTTGGAGACCCTCAGAAATGAAAGTCTCTAACAGTTATGACGGATAAGCAGGATGGACCGTCGTGATAATAACGGTCTGTCATAGATGTCCATAGTGGGGAACTTAGTAAAAGTATTGCGACCCTTAGGAGAGAAGTCTCAAACCGTCATGATGGTTGTGCAGGACAGACCATTGTAGGAACGACAGTCCATTGCATATGTCCGTTGGTGGACACTTAGAGAAAAGGAATACTTCGCTGTTGGGACAGACCCTATGACAGTCCATCGTGGGTACGATGGTCTGCTATCGGGGTCTCGTTCTGTCATTTAGTGACAGAACTGAGGATGCCACAATCATCCCCTGTCGACTGAAACGGAATACTTGATATTAACCTACATATTTCTAATAGAATTACCAAACAAACTAGCAATTCTAAAACACGAATTTCTCGTGTTTTAACAAGGCAATTCGAGGGACTCTTAACCTAGGTCAGGCGAAATTGTATCAAAGTAAAAAGACCCACAAAAAATAAATAGGCCAATAGTAATTTAAAAAAAATGCGATGTAAATGGGTAGAGATCAGAGACATATACTTGAGAAGAGGAGAAAAACAAGCAAGTGGGGAACTCAACTATGAAGAGTAGAACCACAGCAGCAAACTCCGACCAGTAGAAAGGTGATTTTGGAATTTGGGAATATGCGAAAGTGATGTGGATCTGTTGATAGAGAATAGGATGACAAAGGCAAGAAGTTGGAAAGGGAGGTAATGGGAGAAAGAGGGAAAGAAATGGTTTAAATGAAGGGGTGGGGGATTGAAAATGTTGAAAAATTTTAAAATTCCCCAGCCGGGTCGGGTCGGGTTGCTAGTTAATGACGCAACGAGTCCACGACGAGGGTCCATCGTAGATGCGACGGTCCGTCATGTGTTCTGTCACGTGTGTCCTAATTTTGAAAGTTAATGAAAAACATACCTGGAACGACGGAGTCATGCCACGGTCCGTCGCAAGCGTGACGGTCCGTTGATGTATCCGTCAGTGAATATTGCGAAGTGATTTTGTGCAGAATTTCCTGGTGATGTGCTCCCTGCAAATTTTTAAAACCCATTAGTAGAAAATGCTGCCATTACTAGAAAGAAAACTATAGTTGGGTTAGAGGATACGTATTGGGTTGCCTCCTAACCAGCGCCTGATTTAACAATGCGGCACGACTGAAGACACTTGATTACTCAGACTACATCAAGAAAACAATACCACCCGTTTACGGAAAGTCTATCCAACATCTTATCCATGAAGGGCATAGGAAAATGGCCTTTTTCAGTCCAAGAATTTAACTTATGGTAATTTATACACACTCCATCCAGTAACTGGTCTCATTGGAACAAGTTCATTTTTCTCATTTGGGACCAAAATCATTCCCCTTTCTTAGGTACACACTGAGCAAGGCATACCTAACTGCTATCGGCGATCAGATATATTACTTCGGCATCCAACCATTTAATGATTTACTTCTTCACGACCACGAGTGATCCCAATGATGTCCGCAATAGTCCACCTAGTAGCTCTTTTGAACCTTTTTAGCACTTTCACCAAACTCTCAACTTGTTGTTCATTCATGTCTGATGCAATGACTACTAGCAAAGTGTCATCATTTCCTAAGAATTCATACCTGAGATGAGGGGGGAGAGCTTTTAGTTCTAAATTTGGAGCCTACTCTATAGATTGTTTGGCGGGTGGAATCTCGTGATTCTTCATGTCTAACTCATATTTCTTCGGTTTAAATAGAACATTACCACAATCAAGAGCCGCGACTAATAACCCATACTTTTCAATGCAATCGTCATCAAGATTTATTATCACTACCGCTAATGCTTCTACACCTAAACGTTCTTCTATTTGTGTCTCAGATGACTCACCAACTTTGTAGGATATCGCAGATACCAATTGGAGCTCACCACTCTGCCTCATGGACCTACAAATGTTGAAGGTCACTTCTTTATTGTTCAACCAAAGTTTCATCTGCCCCTTTTTCACATCAACTAAGGCTTTATCGTAGCAAAGAATGGCCTCCCAAGAATAATAGGCATTTCAAAATCAACTTCACAATAGATAATAACAAAATCTGCAGGAAAAAGGAACCACTCCACTTTTACTAGCACATCATGGAGTGTCCTTAAAGGCCTTTTTACTGTTTAATCGGCCATCAGTAGCCGCATCGCAATGGGCTTTGGATCACCCAAACCCAACTTCTTGTAAATCGAGAGGGGCATGATATTTATGCTTGCCCCCATATCACATAATACTTTCGCAAAATGTAATAACCCGATTGTACAAGGAATAGTGAACGCACGTGCAACTTTTTTCTTTTGTACTAGAGATCCTGTAGTAATAGCACTACAATGCTACATTCTATCATCATCCTCAAAAGTGACTGATATTTTCTTTGTAACCAGATCTTTCATAAACTTGGCATAACCACACATTTTTTCTAGAGCTTCTACCAAATGTACAAGGATAGAAAGCTGCATCAACATTGTTACAAAACACCGATATTTACTATCCTCAGTATTTTTCACTAGTTTTTTAGGAAAGGAAGTGGGGTCTAGGCATGGGAGTTACCTTTTTAGGCACTACGACATCTTTTCCAATGTTATCTTGTACTTAACCACTAACCTCTACCACTTTATCATTATCTTTTTTCACCTTTTCTTCATTTGACGGCATAGGTGAGTAAATGGTTTGCTTACCACCCCGAGTAGTGATTACCATACAGTGCCCATCATTTTTAGGATTTTGGACAGTTTTGCTAGGAAGCGTGCCTGGTTGCGCATGTGTTCACAGTCGCAGATATTTTGGCCATTTGAAACTCAAGCTTCTTAATCAATATTGCATGTGTATCAACTTTCTGCCCAATACCCACTAAATCACTCCTTAACTCTTTAATATGCTCATTACTAGCATCGAACCTCCTCCTCATTTTGTGCAACATATCCTCAACTCGCGCCATACTACCTCCACCACTCCTAGGAGCAACTTCACGATTCTGAGGAGGAACATAGGGCCCATTCCAATTATTTATGTTGCCATAGTTACCCTTGTTGAAGTTGTTGTCGCGGTTGTAATTTCCATCTCGAACATAATTACCCTCATGGTTATAGTTGTTCATAGTTCCGACCTTGGTTTCCTTGACGTTTACACTAATTCTCCTGATTTGAGCCATGGGCATTTGGTGGGAAACCCCCGTATGCTCATTTAGCGCATAGGTTTCCTCGTCATAATAATATTCATCATTTGGTGGTGGTGGTTTAAACAAGTAGTTCAGTGTATTTATCTTTTCTGCACCCATATTGACATTTTTTAATACCAACCCAAGCTTAGTTCTCATCTGAGCCATTACTTCACGAATTTCATCTGTAGCTGGGATGTGTGTTGATTGCACTGTAAAGGTATTTCTTTCAGTATCTGACTTCCTAGTACTCCAAGTATTATTATTACGGGAGATTTTCACTAAATTTTCGGCAATCTCGGCATAAGGACCCTCCCTATAAGAACAACCCGCTATAGTATCCAATATCGCTTTATTATTATCATCCTATCCCCGATAGAAGTACTCCTTCAGTGACTCATCGTCTATGCGGTGATTTTGGACACTTCAAAAAAATTAAGTAAATTTATCCCAAGAACTTCTAAATGACCCTCCTGGTAGTGCCACAAAGTTGTTCAGTCTTTCTTTGTGATTTAGTTTCTTGGAGACCGGGTAGTAACGTGTAAGAAAACGTCCTTAGTTGGTTCCAACTGAGAATTAAGTTAAAAGGGAGCTTAGTGAACGAAATAGCAGCCTCTCCCATCAATGAGAGAGGAAATACTCCCTATTACATCCAAATTCAAATCAGGACTTCCTACACAACTTTTACACACTGCCCTTACCTTAGCTATATGGGATATGTGGGTCCTCAGAAGGTAGACCTGAAAACAAACCCTCTAGCAATGAGCATTTGCATTAGACTACTAGTTACCACAAAGGTGTGGCCTTGTGGTAGAGGGGGAAAGACAAGTGGCCTATTAGAGACTGCAATATCATAACCTCTGTAGTATTATTGAGGACGTGGAGCAGGATTTTCTCCACTTTGTTGATTTTCGCATGGTTCATCGGGTAATAAGTGACAATGAGCATCAACTGGAACTGGAATGTTCTGGTTTGGATCATCATCGTTAATACCCAAGTTTCTATTCATATTGTGTAGTGTACGCTGTAATTGGTAGTAGTAGTGAAACAGGGTTCTCTTCCTCTCCGTGTATTTGGCATACAAGGAAGTTAGTTCAGTAAGAATCAAAAAGAATAAAAAATGTAAAATTAAGAAAATATCGACTAAACTTTAGTAATAAGTTTAAGTTAATCTAAAATCTACTTTTCTAGCAACGGAGCCAAAATTTGATACGCTCAAATTTACTTCTCAAATAAGAAGTAAAGCGGTCATATCAGGTAAAGAACCCAACTAGTGAGGTTAGGGTTGATCCCACTTGGAAAATAGTTCAGACTTAACTTTACTCTATTATTACTATTGTTTAGTCAACTATTTCCCTAGAAAGCAAAAAATAAAAAAGAGGGTTTCTAAATTAATGAAAATAATTAACTAAATTAAAGTAAACAACTAACCAATTCATATCTCAGAGCTTAATATATTAATAAAAGTAACTAGCTTAAGTGTTCCCCACAGGTTCCTAACTTGATAATTCTACTTATAACAATTATTTCCTAGTATCTTGCATCTAAAGTGATAAGTTATGTATCTCTAATCTTTGGTCCAGCATCTAGAAAATTTCACTCCGCACCTTGGTCCAGCTATGTGTGTTGCTATACTAACCCTTACCTTTACCTCATATTAAGCATAGTATTCGCTATTTGACTAAGTTATTACCTCGTTCCAAGCAACAATAGCCTATTAGATAGTGTACACTAAACCTATGTTGATAATTCTATTCATATTATCTACCTCCTTGTTCCGGCAAGTAGCATTAAGGAGAATTCTATCGTTGGCCATCCGTTAAAAAGACTTCTAAACGAATGAATTATCAATACATACAAGACACTATTCTAGAATTGCTATTTTAGTCAGATTTTACCTAATATTCACCCATGGTTCCCACAACCCTAGTTGTGGAGTGTAGTTACCCATGGTCATAATCACACTATTCATATATTTCATATAAGAATTCATGCACTAACTTTAATTATAAAGAATAAAATCCAGAAATTAACTTGATAAATAAACAAAATCACTAACAATCAATTCCAGAAAAAGTGTATCAATTACGGAAATTAATCCTTCAATACTTGAACAACAGAACTAAAAATTATCGAAAAGTCTAACAAGAAAAATGAGGTTTTTCGATCTATTTATATTAAAAACAAAAAACTACTAAATAAAGGTTTGTAATAACTGAAAATTGATCCAAATGTGTCTGAGTTGACGCACCTCGTCACGGACAGTAGGACCTCGTGAAGGACCATAGTGGTCACGACCGGCCGTCATGGCCTCCATCGTCCCATACTTCATAAATTCTTCAGCAACTTTCTTCATTACCCTCAACGAATAGGTATGACAGACCATTCCAATCACGATGGTCTGTTGAGGGTCTCCGTTCCATAATACATTAACTTTTTGGAATTTAGGTGCTAGGACTACTCTCTGATCATTACGACGAACTAGCAGGACGGACCGTTGTGACTATGATGGTCCGTCATGGACTTCCGTTATCCCACACTAGGTCACACATTCCCATATTCCTTCGACAGCTTCTCTCCTCACTACGATGCCACCTACAGAATATCACAGACTCGACGGACCGTCATAAGCTCCGTAGGTGGTCTCTTCCGCATTTCTCGCTCAAAAACTTCCGCGTTCATCTTTGGAAATATTGTCTGCAAAGAAGGAGAAATTTACAGAAAAATCAAAATAAAAAGGCTTTAAGACACACACTAAACATAAGGAAAAAGCATTAAAAATATCATGAAAACACGGTACATCAGGGGCACACCCATAAAATCTACCACTTTGAATACCTCATCTATTGAACCTTGTGGATCTTCATCCACATTAGTGCCAAGAAAAATCGGAGGGTTCATCATCTTTAAATCGTGAATTCTTGAAGAGGGAGTAATAGCATTTGGTTGAGGTCCAACTGCTTGATTAGCATAGGCAACAAAATGATTATTGAGTACACGAGCTTGAGCCTTAATGAGTTGGGTCAAATTCATGAGGGAAGTCCTCATCTCCGCATTAGTCATATCCTCTTCAATAAAAGGAACTTGAGGCATAGGGGGCATTTGGAGCATTTGAGGCTCTTGAGGTTCCGCTGAAACATGAGGTGTTTGAAGGGAACCTCTTCATTCGCTTCCCCTATGCCCACAATAGGAACTTGGTTAACATGGGGAGGGATCCTCTCATTATCAACCCCTTTCTCCTCCCTTCTAGTGGTTGATATCCTTGTATTCATGTTCCATAAACAATAATTGAGAAAAGACACCTTATATAACTCAACTCTAAGGCATGACATTAGAATTGAGAAGAAAGTAAAACTTTTATAATCCTATAGCCTCGTGTCCATTGATGTATCGCGACTCACGCAATTGACCAAGACTCTACTAGATGTGGCATGTGAGATTTTTTTAGACCGTAAACTATTTCCCATAACAATATGCTCTGATGCCATGCTTGTAATGATCCGAAAGTACCCCTACTAAAAAGGAGCACTCGTGGGTTGGAACAATTGTGTACTTGACTATTTCGGAGCTCTTGTTACAAGTCTTAGCTATTATTTATTACATAAGACATGAAAAGTTGTGCAAAATTAGAACTTTTCACGAATAAATTATTAAGGAGTACATTCTTTAATAAAAGCTAAGGATTTGATTTCGTCAACACAAGCCAACTTAAAGACACGATAGTAATCTCTTAGGGACACGACCTTTTCATTAAATCAAAATGCATAATAACTCTTTTTGAATAGAAACGAAGAAATATAACAATGTCCTCTAACATAATGAGACATAGTTAATCTTGAGAGGATAGATTGCGAAGCTTGTCTTAAAGTCTTCAAAAGCCTCCAACCAATACTTAGTAAGTATAGAAAAGTATGTTAGTAAAAATAATGTCCTAACTATAGTATATGCAGAATATGTAAAAAGTGATATTTTAATAAAATAAGATTTCATTACAGAGAAGTAAAACACTTAGAGAAGGATTTCCATGATCTTTACAAAAGGATGCACCTTATTGTGGACTACCCAAAATTTACAGTAATCACTTTCAACATTAAAGTGAACTATACTAACTACAAAACAGTGAAGTCCAAAGGTATTACCAAGAGCAAGTGAACTCATTTCTATAGGAATTTCCCTAACCAAGGTTATCCTAAGACTCTCCAAGGTAAGACATGAAGTAAACGAACTTACACCTCCTTCTATACTACCCAAAGTGATCCTCACGTCTACCCCTTTTGGCTTACTCACCTCGGGAGAACAAGCCACCACTCAATAACAATAGATTAGAACACTCAAATAAGACACCAAGACGTCGACTTATTGCAATGAGTATATGGTGTCTAATTCCACCACCTACCCTAAGTAGTAATCTTTAGAAGACTTAGCACCAAGACTCCCCTTTTGTAAGGTCTACTTAGTGAAATGGATAGATAGTGTCCCATACCACCACCTACCTTAAGTAGTATGTTCTTTTAGTAGACATAGTTCATTAAATTCATATAAGATTCACCAAGACTAATGTTCTTTTAGTAGACATAGTTCATGAAATTCATATAAGATTCACCAAGACTTCCCTTTTGGAATGCGTACCTAATGCAATGGATAAACAACGTCCCATTCTACTTCCTACCATAAGTACTACATTCTTTTTGAAGTCTGGGCATTTTATTACTTTTTTGGGGGGTTACCTTTACTGATATAGACCATAAGAGCTAGACATGGAGTTCCAATATTAACCTTATAGAATGAGGGATCTTCACTTTCCTAGAGTAAGGACATTCTCTTAGCTTTTACATGGCTTGCCAAATACCTACAACTATGTGGGCCCGTAGTTAAGAGATAAGGACATTGCTACTAAATAAGTCATTCTCTACTAACGAGGGGTACTCATCTAAAGAGGTACATTGGAATACAACATCTCAATTCACGATGTGTAACAACCCGTTCTTCATATCGTCTCTGTTCTACATATAACCCCCACATATTCTAAACATTATATACTATAGGTCAAGAATAAGTAGTGGACACAAAATCTCAACACACAAAGGACATTCATCCTCCAACCTATATTAGAAAGCTCTTAGGCGGTAGTGAGGTTTCTACTAAACACTTCATCTCAACTCACAAAGAGTCTCTACGTCTAAATACCTCTTTTTGCTTAACATAGCTTCATTCATTCATTCAAGTGTAAGTATGTGTACATGTAAGCACTTCTTACACATAAGCATCACTTAATTTACATATAACTTCTATACATGCTTAGACCTTCATTCATTATCTTACACACTTAACATACTTCACAGTATCATATAATTCATTAAGGCATACTCTCTAGCCTACTTCACATAATAGATTCATAAAGCACATTTAAAAAACATAATTATTATCTTACTTTTAACATAACAATCCTTCATATCATCATTCACAATAAACAAGTAACTTCACATTCAATCAATATAAGTAAACAGCGCCACCAAGAAGGTGCACGGTACCACTTCAAATCATTTAAAAAATTAAAGCTAAACAATACAACCTACCCTTTTATCAAATCTTCCATCACATATAACATATTAATCCATAGTTCATCATAATAAATCCCTTAGGGCAGTAGATAAACAACTATATCAACCATAAAATATCAAACTTCAAAGACTACTTGTTCACGCTTATTAATCCCATTACTTAAACCAATATTTGAAAAGCATCTTTAAAATGTTTTCTTTAAAATTTTAGCATTATAATCAGCTGACTAACATTACAAACATCATATTTGAATCATTTAAACGTTTTCATGAAAGACCCATATTCAGAGTTGAAGATAGAAGAAACTAGGGTTAAGAATCCTTTTTGAAAATCTATTAGAAGTGACTCCTCGAATGGAAGAGATTTCAAGGATAGATACAATACCACAAATATAAGAAATCCCACTACTTGAGATGAAGAAACACGTTTAACCAACACTTCTAGCTATCCTTGAGTCTTAGCTCCAATGGTGACTTTGAGAGAGTTTGGTTTTAGAGAGAGAGAGAGTTTGAATACTGAAATGAGGGGTATTCTCTCGGTCTAGGACTTAAAAATAATCTAACATAACTTTAAAACCCTAAAATTATCATCCTAAGGTCATAAAATACTTGGGGTAAATTTACCAAACACCCCAAGCCAAGGCAGTCTTTAACACCTTTTCACAGTAGCACCCACGACTACCTAAACGATGGAACGTCTGTCAACCAATACCCTGTTGATGGGGGTCATTTGTGGGGTCTGCAACCCTCCAAACTTAAAGACCTATAGGTCTTATCAACTAACCATTTCTAGTAGCCGTCAATTGGTAAACTGGCTATCGACTAGACCCGTTGGTGACACTGCCAGACAGGTTTGGATCTAAGTCTTGAGTCCTTATCTAGGGCCCTTGTGGTCTAGGTTGGGTCGTGCCCAGACGTTTAAACCTTAAACATGGTCGTCTAGGTATTAGGAGCACCTAACACAAATTTGAAACAAAACAAACACGTAAAACTCACTTAAACACACCAAGATACACAAACACTATCTTTGGAACACTTTGCAAACATCATGGACGTTCTCGGATGTTTGACCTTCAAACATAATCAAACTTTACATAGAGACTAAGGACACTAATATAACTCATTTTATAGTAATATTTACTCAAGAAAAAATCACAAGTCTGTAGCTCACCTTAGTTCATTTTAGGGTGTTACATGACCATTTGAGGGTCGCGTACTAGCCCCTTACTTTTCATTCATTACATAAGATATGAAAAGTAGTGGGAAATAAAAAACTTTTCACGACATTAATAATGATAAGAAATATCTTTCAGAAATATAAAGGCGTAGTCTCATCGCCACGGGTGAACTTAAAAACATGTCATAAACATCATAGGTACAAGGCCCTATACATTGAATGAAAATACATAATAAGTCATAATAGTAGAAACAAACGACATAAATAATCTTCCCTAAGATATATAAGTACATATTAATGTTGAGAGAGTTGATTCCCAAGCTTTCCATGTAATCTTCAACTTGCTTCCAACCTATACTAATAGAGTATTAAAATATATGGGGTTAGTGCAAATATTATACTAAGTATAGCATATGCAAAAACATGCAAAAGAAGACATTTTAGTACGAAGAAGTTTTCATGCTATAAAGGTAAAACCTTTATTTATATGGAAATAAAATAACATATAAATCATAATTTATCACATAGGGAAGGACTTTCAAGATTTAAGCATAAAGGACTACATCACCTTGAACTCAAGAACTTTACAGTGAACTCATTAAATTTTTACTATGAACTTATTTCCTTAGAATTTCCCCTTAGAAAGGTTATCCGAAGACTCACTAAGGTAGATATGACGGAACGGCCCATAAAATTCCTTCAACACGCACCTATATGATCGTCTAGACTACACATTCAGTCTTACTTCGTATGGGAAACAAGTCCGCACTCCTATAACTAGACATTAGTGAAGCACACTTGCATTTATGAACCTCAAATAGGTGCCCTTCTCTATGTAGACTGGCAAGTAACATTAAGTGTAATGAGGGAATAACATCCCATACTACTAATCCCACAATCAGTTCCTTAAGGATTCCATGAAATTATGTACATCATATTCATCATTTATAAACTTATCGATATAAGGCATAACCTTACCATGATTTCATAACATTATAAATTAAGTCACGTAACTTCATTTCTTTTCAAAATAACTTATTCATACATTACAAATAAAAACACACCAAGACTCCCCTTCAAGTTCCCACTTGTGCAATGTAACAACTCTAAAACGACTTGGGTGAATCTAGATCCTAATATAATTTTCATGAGGTTATAAGGTACTAAATTGGTTAATAATTTTTTAATGAGGCACTTTCTAAGAGTATAGGCTAATTGGAAAATAAACGTCAAGGTGTGACTACGATGTTCGACGACTAGTAATCTATATGTCTCATGTGTGTATATGTGCCTATATATGTCGGTCAAGATCTTATGAGGTCATTACACAATTTATAATAGTTTTTATATAGAGTTGTTAATGTTTCATGAAGTTTGGATGTTATATGTGCAGGAACTTCCATGACATTCGAAAGGTTTTCCTTTGAATGACCTCGTATGTCATAGCATGTTTCATCAAGTTTTACGTGTTCGTTTTGGATCAAATTTATATTGGAGATCCTTAAATCATATACAATCATATTCTTATCCGAAACATATGGATAAAAGTGTCCAAAGACTAACTAAGGGTCTTTGAGGAAGGACTCATCTTTGAACTAAAGGTTGTCTAGACCAGCCCCAACAACCAACGACCAATAGGCTGGTTGACGCCCCATCGTTGGAAGGTGTTGGTCAATACATAGCCTAGGGAGATCAATCTCCCAATGACCAGGTTTATACCGAAGTGACGGCCACCCAGGATGGTCCATCTACTGACAGGCGCCCCGTCTGTGGGCTCTGTCAATGGGTCTGTGTCACCAGCGCAACTTTACTGTAAAAATGCAAGGGTGAATAGGTAAATTCACCCAACGTCCAAATAATTGTTTTGGAGGTTACATAGGGTATTTTAGGTATTTTAAGTGGATATATAAGTTATAAGCACCTAGATTAATTCATTCTTCAAAATTAAAACCCAAATTCTCTATTTGAGCCAAAACTCAAGGAAAATCATGGATTGGAGCTTTTATTGGTGATTCTTCAAAAAAAATTGTATTAACATCATTAAGGTATATTTTCTTCATATTTGAAATTCTATTCACCAAGGAGTCAACTTCAAAGTGATTTTTCTGATGTTTTCTAAAGATGAACTTGTCTAATTTTGTTATCTAGCCATGTGTTATTGCACAAAGTATTTTGGATCATTGCTATTGATTGACTGAGATTAATTACATGACTCTAACCTAATATCTTCATGAGCCCATGCAAAACATAGTCTCTTCAAATTGGCTATATTTTGGATGCGATGATCTTGTTTTAGTGCTTATGAATTCTAGTGTAGTTCTCTATGGGTTGAATGATGTAAGAATTATTTCAATTAATGTATAGTCTGTCTTAAATTGATAAATACATATTGAATTGACTTAGATTCATTGAATATTACTATTTATGTCATGGACATCGCCTATTCGTATTGTATTGGATATTTTACCTATAAATCAAAGTGGAGAGAATGGATTTGTTGTATGCTGCCGTATTTCTCTTTATTTTATATAATGTAGGTCTTGAATTATGTTGTGATTGGTGTGGTCCACTTATGGTGGCGGTGCTATGTTTTATAATTGTTAGTGATGTGCACTTTTGTGCATTACTTTATGTATTATGATGATTATGGTTTTGTCGGCACTACTTGATATATTATGAAGATTGGTCTAGTTAATTTATATGATCTCTGATCATATCTATCTACTTGTATGTAAGATGAAAGGATGTGTTCTTCTATTGATGTTGTTTGGAGGTCATGTGAAACTATGACTATTTCCTTATGTGTGTGTAGTCTTAGAGTTTATACATAATTATTCCTACTAAAGAATATGAGTCTATGATGGTTATATTGATGTCGTTATTCTAGTTTATAGGGTTACATAAAGCAGATGAAGGTTATACCCATGTTATTCTTGAATGATATTTGGTAAAGTGAAGTATGTGTGTGTCTTGGTTGGTAGACGTTTGTCCCTTGCTTGATACCTATGAAATGTATACATATGATCTCTTGTCTTAGGATTCTAAATCCTATTAATCTTGTATGTTTGAATGATATGTGGACTGTATGATAGTTAGAAGGTAAGATTATGTGGAACAAGAAAGAAGGTTATTATATCCTTTAATGTTAAAGTCGTAATGGTACCCTTTTTATGTGAATGATAGACAACATGAAATAATCCTTAGGAAAGTCATTAAGCTCTCCTATGCACCATTGAAAGGCATCCCTAAGGGACCTTTTTGGTAGGGTGAATGTTATTGGGTTATGAACAAGTTATGGAACCACTTCGTATGATCTTTTATGTGAATAGCTCTATGAGAACAAAGAGTAGAACCGAGTGTGTATGGTATATGAATATATCTATTTGTAATATGAGAATAGCAGAAAAAGAAACCCATCATATTCTCTATCAACGTGTCTACATAGGATGTGTCAATGTTCTACCATTGGCAAGTAGAAAACCCTCTATTAGAGTAGGTTATGATTATTGATTCCATGCTTATCTACCATGTTCTATGTCGTTTATTGCCTATTCTCATCATATGGGATACCTACTAGTATTTGTAAAGTCTATTAAGTATAGGTGGTCGTATGGAAATCTACCTAGACATTGCACCCTTAGGCTTTGAAGATGCTAGTTTGTGAGTCCCTAGGTCTTCTCCAAGACCATTACTTGAATGTCTTTGATGTGAATAATGTCTCCTAATGAACTAATGAAGCAATAACTTATGGTAGGAAGCATGTAAATGAATACGTACCTTATCTAGAGTGACTAAGGTTTTCCTAGTTAAAGTGTGAAGAGGACATATAAGATGATCTATTCATGTCTTACCAAGGGAGATCTTTAGAATGACTATTTAGGAATGTTTTTTTATAAAGTATAAATGATATAATCTTAGGAAGTCTTATGAGTTATTTAGGTAATCATGAAGAGGGTGTATGGGCGTTCTATTCTAGAATTACTTAAGTAAGTCTTTTGATAACCCTAGTGAGTAGAATGTCATATTATGTTTTATGTGTTTTTGTTTATTGTATGTGCATATATGTCATTATAGGTAGTCTCAATTTTAAATAAATTTTACTTACATGGGGTGTATGGGCGGTCTCTCTTTTGCCTTACATAAGTGAGTCTTAAGAAATACTCTAGTTAGAATGTTGTATGAAAAGTGAGTTCACTGTAAGGTTTAGGTAGTTAACTTTAAGCCAGAAATAATTAACTGTAACAATGATATAGTTCACTATAATATCATTAAATTGTGATAAAATGTTTAAGTGTTATGTTATATGTTTCTACAGTGTTAAATGTTGTTCTTATGCTTTTAGTATGATGTTTTAAACAAAAGGAGCACACTTCCATTAGATGTCCATTATCATGTTTTTTTATGCGTTAAGCAACACTTAGTACATCTTATTGTACGAATACTATATCTTTATCTATCTCTTAACAGATTCATAGGTTAAGGTGCTATTTGAAGCAGAACTTGGATTATAGGATCGTTCAAGAAAGTTTAAAGTATGTCCTCATTGGACTCGCGGCCATAGAAATCTTTAGAGTGCGTTTTATTAAAGCATTGTAATTGACTTGATACTATTATACTGAAATTGTATGGGTCGTGTCCTAAGTATATATCTAGTCTAAGATTTGATGATATGAGACTTAATATTTTATACGATTTCTATGAAAGATATTTTTAAAGACTATTCATTCTGTTTTATGAAAAGTTTTAATTTGTCAGTACTTTTTATATATGCACAAGCGATGAATGAAGCGAAAGGGTTTGTAAAAGACCTACGGAGGTCCGGTATGCCATTTCACTCTGACAGTTCCATATCTTATAGGGTATTCTCTCGGGATGTGACAAGCTTGGTATCAGAGCATTGATTATGAAAGTGTTGTGAGGAATCAAAAAGACTCATAAAGTCATGTCTAGTATAGCCTCGTTCATCGATGTAAGTTGCGACACACCTATGGGAAAGAGGCAATAGAATGATAAAATTTCCTGTATTTTCTAATCCTATGTCGTGGTGTAGAGTAAAATGTTATGATAGTTCTTTTTTTATGGTTTTCTTTGTGTTAATATGAATAGGATGCAGACACCATCTAGGAGAGTTGAGGAGAATGATGTGTATGAGGAGATTCCTTCTCAAGTTGAGCAAGTTGTTCAAGGTGCTCAAGGGGCTCAAGGTGCTAGAGATGCTAAAGTACCTATTGTGGAAGGAGGTAATGATGTTTCGGTGGTCTAACATTATAATATAAATTAATGAATATATATAATAAAATATTTTTATATAAATAAAATAAGACGAATATCGCACGGAAATTTCTAATTGGGAGATTAAACAAGCTTTACTTATTTTAGCCCAAGCTTTGACTACCCATTTTAATACGGTATTGATCCTATAGTGAATTTTATGGAGAGAACTAGGACATCTAGATTTATAGACTTCGTGACGCTGAATCCTCCTATTTTTCTTGTCTCTAACGTAGGAGAAGATCCCCAAGAGTTCCTAGACGATGTGTAGAAGGTGTTTAGTGCCATGGGGGTAACTTCTAGGGAGAAGGAGGAGTTAGCTTCGTACGAATTTATGGAGGTTTATCAAGTGTGTTATACTTAATTAAAAGATAATAGGTCTGTTGAGTCGGGTCTTATTTAGTGGGAAGAGTTTTATCAAGGTTATTATTCACCGCGAGAGGAGAGAGGAGAAGGTAGAAGAGTTTATCAGTCTCAAGCAAGGTAATAGGAGTGTTGAAGAGTACTTTTTGAAATTCAATATGATATCTATATATGCACCATCTTTAGTGTCTAAACCTAGGTATGAGATGAGTAGGTTCGTTACTGGGGTCACTGACCTAGTGAATGAAGAATTTCATACAGGCCATGCTCCATGATGATATGACTTTTTCTAGATTCATGGTGTATGTATAATCAATAAATGAGTTTAAGCTTAATAGTATTTATTGAAACTTGAGAAAGATTGTGGTTATAGAGAGGGAAATCCTACATGTGTTACTTGTGGGAAGACGTACTATGGGGAAAGTCTATTGGTTACCGGGAGTTGTTTGGGTTGTTTTAATTATGGAGATAAAGTGATAGATTTTCCTTCTATTGTTTCTAGACGAAAAGAGGGTAAGAAAGTTCCTCGTAATTATCTGTAATGTGATGATCCAAAGAAGAAGTGTTATTATTCACTCCGGACTAGAGGAGAAAAGCCGGATGAGAATGATGATGATGGAATGTTCTAGTATTCTATTTTTGACTTATGGATTCCTTCTAAGTGAGGGTGTATGGTATGTTGAGGAGCAATATGAATCATGGTTGCTTTGTTGTATTGTTGCATGTTGCATTGTTTTTAGGAGTCTTGTTGGAATTGAATTTCATTGATTCCTTGCATTGTAAATTTCATGAAGTTATGATTATTTTTTAACATTAGTTTATATGGTTTCATCCATCATAATAGCATTTTTCTATCATCAATTGCATAAAATGTCGCACTTTTAAAATTTGATGTATGTTCACTACAAGGAAAATCTTCTCAGTATAACATTTTTGGAAAATAGAGTTATTCATTCTTTGGTTGAAAATTGTAGTAATATGGATAGGAACGGATGTAAATGAGTATCAAAATGAATATAAAAGGATTTCATGCTATTTGGAATGAAGAATATGAGTCTCATTGCATAATGAATTGTGGATTAAGTTTTTATCTTCTTCTTGTGTTCTGAGTCTCTTGTTTATGTGAAAATATGTTTCTCCTAAATTTTCCATTGTATAATGCGTTACATAGTATTATAGAGAGAATTTACATAAAATTTTACTCTTGTAAGTGTTCGGAGAGTGGAAAGTGTTATTCAAGGACGAATGTAGTACAATGGGGGAGAATATGAAGCCTGTAAAATGACAAAGCTGAATCAAGAGCCTAACATGTTTTTCGTGAGGATGTAAGGTCCTAAAATGGATTATAATGTGGTAATCAAGAATGTCTATAAATTTAGGTTAATTCGAAGTCAAACGTTAAGGGATGACTAAGACGTTCAACAACTAGTCACCTATGTGCCTCACGTGTGTTTATGTTCTTACATATGTGTGTCATGTGATTATAAGGTAATTATATGATTTATAATATTGTATTTAGGCAGTGTGTCAAGTTTCATTAAGTTTGGAATTCAATTGTCCAAGAACGCCCATGACGTTCAAAAGGTTTGCCTTAAAATGACCCCATGTGTCATAGCATGTTTCACCGAGTTTTACATGTTTGTTTTGGATGAAATTTATATGGGAGGTCCTTAACTCGTATAAGATCATATTAGGATTGGAAACGTTTGGGTAAAATTCCCCAAGGACTAACAAAGGGTCCTTGAGGAAGGACCCATCTTTGAGCCACATGTTGTCTAGACCTGCACCAATCGACTGAGGCAATCGATGGCCAGTAGGCTGGTCGAGGCCATGTCGTTGGAAGGCGTGCATAAATACATGGGCTAGGGGGCTGAATATCCCAATGGAAAGTCTTATTCCAAAATAACAGCATGGCAGGACGGTCCGTCTACTGACTGATACCCCGTCTTTAGGCTCCGTCGATGGGTCTATGTCACCTAAAATGCAAGGGTTAGTTAATAATGTAAAGTCTCTCAAAATTAGATTTGTTGAACTATAAATAACATGGGTGTCATGATGTATAAACCTATAAAATGGTTTATCATGGTGTTCTCAGGCATATATAAATTTTTGAAGCATTTAGAGGTCAAACGTCCAAGGAACGTCCAAGATGTTCAGAATCTAGTTATATGTGAACTAGTATGTCGTAGTGTTTTGTAGTTATGTTTTGGAGGATGGATTGAATATGAAATTCAGTAACGAGGGTTCCTATGTGTAGATGTAGACTAAGATACAAAGTATCAAACGTTGAAGAACGATTCCCCGAGGAGCAAAATTGGGACTCTCAAACATAGGACTGTAATGCTGCTGCGCCAGCCAGATTTTGGTAGTGGCTGCGCATTTCACAATTGACACTAAAAGGGCAAATTTCTTGCCTTGTTATGCGGGGTTGTCACAAACCATTCTTTCACAATATTTTCAAAAAATAAGATTTCAGTTGATTTATGTTCAGGGACTTTTGGTTAATTTAAGGGTGATTTCTTGACAGTTATGCAGTCTTTTTATTCCCCTAAATTCACCAATCAAAGCTAAAACCTCAACTCAAAACTAAGCCTCTCCATACTTCTCTTCATAAGTCCATTGTTCAAGGTTTTAGACTCCAAGGAAGAATATAGATTTCACAAATTTTTCTCCATCAATCTCGTGTGCTTTTAATCACAACTAAGGTATGGTTTCTTCATTCTTGAATTCTCTTTTTTCAAGGGGTCAATTCAGATGATTTTTCAAAGATGATCAAAACATGAATTCACAAATATTGTGATGTAGCCATGGTTTGTTGAATTTTTTTTGAATAATTGTATTATGATCGTATTGATGTTAATTTGATGATTTTAACCTAAAATCTTTATGAACCCATGAAAACCATGCAATCCTAGTTTTAACTATTTTATGGGTTTAGTGATATTGTCTCAATTCTTATGAATTCTAGTATAATTTTATTTGAGCTATAGAATGATGTAAGAATTGTATTGAGTTGATGTATAGGTTGTCTTAGAATGATAATTCTATATTGAATTTTTTAGATTAATTAGGTATTGTAATTTTCATATTGAATTGGTTATAATGGCCATGCGTAAGGTCTTATTGGTATTGTTTTGCACAATTTAGCTATGTATTAAAGTGGTGAGAATTGATTGGTGGTACACTACCTTAATTTTCTTTATTTTATGAAATTTAGGTGTTCAATTATATCATAATTTGAATAGTCCACTTATAGTGGTGGTGTTATGTGCATTACTTGTGAATTATGTGGCCTCATCGTCGTTACATTATGCATTATAATGATCATTCCCTTGTCAGTACTACTTGATACATGTTATAACAATTTGTGATTATGGTGACTCTATGTGTTCTTCGATTGATGTTGTTAGGCGATCACCTTAGGCTATGACTATGTCTTTAGGTGTGTAGTCCTAGAGTTAATACATGATTCTTCCTACTTGATTATTTGAGTCTTCTGATTGTTATATTGATGATATTATAGTATAGAATAGAGTTATCTATATGTGATGTTGGTTATGCCTACGTCCTTAAAAATGATATGTTATATGTTAAGATGTGTGTCTAGTCATGTTAGACATGTGTCCTTTATTAATACACGTACATTATGAATATGGACATCTTGACCTAGTAGGAGTAGTCACCTTTGTCTTTTATGTGTATGGACAAATGTTGAATGAATGTCTAGGATCGGTAGACCTAAGATGGTGCCCTTCTAAGAATGACTAATATGTTTAACCTTCTATATAGAATGAAGGTTAACAATGAGCTATCCTTATAGACCATTGAGTGGCATCCCTGGTGAACACATCTTTGGTAGGTTTATTTTAACTAGGTAATGTCTAAAATATGGTACCTTTTCATATGCCCCTATTTATTGAACTTATTCTATGACAACAAAAGCTAGAACCTAGTGAATATGTTACTCTTTGTAGATCTTGCTAAGAAGGAGACTAGAGTACAATGTATCTCTACTTAAGAATTAGAGTAGATATCATAGAAGACGTTGATATTCCTTAAAAATGTGCCTACATGGGATCTGTCCTAGTTCTACCCTTGGAAAGTATAACACCTCCATTGGAGTAGGGTAATCTCTGTATTCCATTCCTGGCTAGTATAGTTTATGTCGGTTATTATCCATTATCATCATGTTGGATACATTTTAGAATTTGACAAGTTCTACAACGTTTAGGTAACGTAATGGGACGCTACCTAGACATTGCACGAGTAGGCTTTGATGGTGCTAGAGGGTAGGTTCCCTAGGTCTTTCTATGACAATCATGTGAAGTCCTTAATGAATGAAATGTCTTCTAATTAACTTAATGAATGATTATGACTTTAGCTAATATATGTTGACTAGATGTGCTCTATCTATGGTAGTTTTGAGGGTAACTTAGGTAAGCTTGAAAGGGGTGTATGGGCGGTCTAATGGTATTCCTACTTAGGTGAATCTTTGAGTAACCTTATGTGGGGAGTAAATGAAAGTAAATGGGAACAATCTTATCTTAGATAGTCTTAAGGATTATTTATGTAGGCTTGAAGGGGGTGTATAGGTCGTCTCTTCTTGTCTTTCTTAACAATGTCTTAGGATGACATTTGGTGGGACGTGTATACATTTATTCAGAATAAAGTAATGTTGATAATATATTGTGGAATGTGACTTATGTGCATATATGTTTACTTGTATGTGACTATTACACTTCTCTTAAAAGGTTCTCTAAAAAATAACATGTTTCATACAAAAATTCATTTATCATTATCTTATGCATTATTCTATACTGAGTACAAGTGTATGTACTAAATCCATTAATTTTTTATATCTGTAAAGTTGTATGTGGCATTTGAGAGTAGTCACGAAGTGGAAGCTTGGATAAGTTTTCATCCAAACAAAGAGTTAGTATGCCCTCAGTAGATTCAAGGACTTATTCATGATTAGATTTCCTTATCGAAAGTATTGTAATAGACTAAGCTATTTTCATATATGTTGAAGTATGGGTCGTATCCCAATATATTCGTATGTCTAAGATGGCACCTTTGAAACTTAGCCTTTCATTATGTTTTTCTATAAGAAGAGATGTTTTCAAATATTATTATTTCGTGTGAAATGTTTTAATTTTGCACCATTTTTTTTACATGTATGTAATAAACGTTGTCGAAGGGCTTGTACAAGACCTACGAGAGGTGAAGTATGTTGTCTTTCAATTCGAGAAGGCTCTAACTTTTAGATGGTACAATCTGGTCGTTACACATAAATTTGTGTTACACCCTCAATATGACCTAGGTTAAATTAGATACTATCATGTTGGTTATAATTTTATTACGACCTTAAATTACTATGTATATTGTCAAAATACAGTGTGTTAAGTTTGGAAGAGTTTGGACGTCAAACGTCCTAGAACGTCCAAGACATTCGAAAGTTGGTCTTTAAAAGTGCTAGTGAGTACTTTTATATTTTCCTTTTTTTGTGTTTTTTTGAAGTTGAAAGAAAGTGTAGTTGACCCTAGTATCCTACTAAACATATTAAGGGTCAGAAACGTCCAGGTCTGACCGTCCTAGGATCGCCCTAGGAGCCACGAAAGGAGCCCGGACATTGTCCAAGGAAGCAGGGTTTGTGCCTTGGCGAAACACAGGTGTGTCGCACCCTGGTCGTGCACTTCACTTTCGAAGAATTTATTTCCAAAAATATCATGTCACGGAGTTGTTCCCTGATGAAGATTATGAAAATTTAACTTTAGTTTGACATGTCTAAAAGTCCAAATAAGTATGGGGTGTTTGAATAACTTTTGTTGACGTATATAAACTGACTTTGTTACCTATTTAACCCCTTTCTAAGACGAAACCCCATCACCAAATTAGAAAAAATCAAACCCTAAAAACTCTCATCTCTTCCATGTTCTTCCAAAACCTCCATTGGAGACCAAAACTTAAGAAGAACCTACGCTGAATTTTTATGGTTTCTTCCCCAATTTTTCATGGGTCTTCAGTCAATAAGGTATGCTTAAACTTCATCCTTAGTTATGCGTTCATTTAAGTAGTTAAATCAATGAATTTCAAAACTGATTCAAAGACCAAAATTGCCAATTTTGCATCTAGCCATGGGTTCATTGTAAAATGGATGTAAACGTCATTTTAATGGTGGATTTATGTTAAACTGTTATATTAATTATGAATTTCAATATAATTTCATGAAGAACCCATGATCCTCCTAATTTCTCAAAATGGCCTATAATTTGGGTGTTGTTATCTTGATTTCATGATTATATAATTGTGATTAGATTATATTGAATTACTTATTTCTATTAATATCTATATCAATTTAATATGAATTGAAGAGGAGTGATCAAAAGTGATCATCAGCGTGTATATTTAGTAAGTTGACCTATTTTCTCTAATTAGCTTAGAATGTATAATGAACTCTATTTGTTGGTATGGTCCACATATTGTGGCGGTGTTTACATTCTTGTACATGTTTATGGGACATGATTATAGACCTCAAGGCATGAAATTTATGATAAATTAATATGATGATTTCCATTTTGGATGTTGAAGGATTTAGCCATGATTCTAATATCATGTTCTAAGTGAATTGATGTTATGTGAAGTTATGTGTACCATCTCCCACGCTAGTTGCATTATTTAGGTGTGTGGTTTATGATGTGTATATGTGATGATCATGTTAGAGTTAGGTGTTGTCTATGATAGCTAATGATGAAGTACAGTTTATAGTATGACCCCCATCTATATGAACCCTATATGAATCTATGATCAATGTATGCTAGGAATATTCTATTTAATGTTTAATATGTTCTTGTCTCCTATAATGTAATGTCAGTGTGTGTAGCCTATAGTGCTTAACACTCTATATGTGTGTACAATTTCATTTTTTTTAAATACATATTTCAGACATTAATGATCAATAAAAACATAAATATATACACCATAGAAGTAATGTCTGCATATTTTAATGAAAAAAATTACAAAAACTAACTCAAGATCATGAGTTGGATAATTCAACTCATGAATTTTGAGTTTCGTAGAAGCATAAGCATTCACCATTCTAGGTTGCATAAGGACACATCCCAAGCCCACTTGGGAAGCATCGCAATACAATACAAAACCTTCATTACCTTCCGGTAAGGTCAACGCCAAAGCTGATGTAAGCTTATCTTTTAACTCTTGAAAACTATTCTCACAAACTTTTGACCACTAAAACTTCACCTTCTTTTTAATCAAAGCTTTCATAGGGGAAGCAATAAAAAAAATCCATCAAAAAACCTTCTATAATACTCGGCTAGACCCAAAAATCTTCTTATGTTTGTGGTGGTCAAAGCTCTAGGCTAATTTGTAACCGCATCCATCTTCTCTAGATCAACCTCTACACCCTCAACAGATATAGCATGCATAAGAAAAGAAAATGACCTCTACAATAAATTCACACTTGCTAAATTTGGCATAAAGTTGGTGTTCTTTGAGGATTTGAAAGGCCAACCTCAAATGCCTCTCATGCTCATTGTCATTCTTGACGTATATAAAAGTATTATTAACGAACACGATCACAAATGAGTGAAGTTAAAATCACATCGAATCTCCCTCCTTCCACTCTAAAATGGGTTTATTTGGGAATGGGAACTTTGCTAACTTGTTCTACAGAATATGGAATAAAAACAATCTTGTAGCCAATCCATACAAAAGAATAACCCTTATATGTTACCAGCGTTATCGTCCTCTTTGAGGACTAAGACTAGTCTCTTAACATACATGATTACATTCATAGGTCAAAAACGCTAAAAATTTAAAAAAATTCATTTTTGACATGCAGGTTTACATAGACCTCTATATAAACATAGTGTATATATATTGATTATACGTAGACCCTTCGTATATGAAGATTACTTAGTCCTCTACTTTTATTGCACATACATATACAAAAGATAACATAGTCTCAAACTAGTAGTCTCATCTTTTAACCATCTAACAAGAGTATATCAAATCGGCCTGGCACATACATAACCACAATAAAGAAAACATATAGTTCATACAAATGTTTATTACTCAAATGATAGGAAATAAGAATAAGAGTATTAATGGTAAAACAACTCCATAACTTGATATCGGCCATGCCCTCAAAAAGTGAGGACCTACCCAACTTGGATGATCAAAAATTCCTAGTCTTCTTCAAATTCATCTCCAAAAGCGCTTCATCGACCGGAACATAAAATGATGAGGAAAGGGAAGAAATAGGGGTTAGTACACCACTTGTACTAATTATGAGACCATATGCACTTTTCATTAAAAACCTTTATGCACATTTATCAAGACCACACCAACCAATAGAACATTATAATTTATTCATAGGCATGTACAACACAAGAACAACAACATCAAAACTAGTCAAGTCAACATGCATATCATATAGTTGAGTACATAGTCAAGTACCCTATCATAAAGGCATAATAACAACAAGCATGAATTAGAGTGCATTATAACTTAACCAAAACAAGACAATTACGCATGAACCCCTATCAAGTTAACAAGTGTTGTGAAAAGCCCCATAACCTTACTCCATCATGTAACCGAGCTAGTATAATGACTAACATCCTACTTCACATAGCATAACATTTAAGAGTACATATCATCTTACTTTAATTATGTAGACCAACACATATTCATAAGTGAAACCAATCAACACATAATATCAAGAATGTGCAAGTTCATCATATACATATAATATATCATCATAAGCATGTACATACACAGAAAGAACCTCCTAATGTTCCCTTCAAAGTAAACTAGCGCAAGGCATAGGTAGAGTTCCATACTTCTACCTAAATTAATTAATTTTTGTTTAGGGAATACTTGAATTAACCGACATAGACCAATAGAGATAAGTACGGACTCCCGTGTTGTAAAAATTTACACCGCTAGAAGGTGGTCAACCGTCCAAAGTAAATCCAAACATAAACTTCGTTTTCTAGGTGGATCCAATAGCTAGTCTTGTTATGAGGGAAACATAGTTCAAGAACTAAGAGATAGGTATAATCCTTATACATACCACATGGAAATTGGGGCTCCTCTCATGGGAATCCAATGGATGAGTATCCCTTATTGGGAAGTCAAAATTACATGTGGAACTATTGGGTGAATCTTCCTCTATGGGAAGCCATCACCTCCCATTGTCAAGTTCAGTCAGCGCAAAGCTATGTCCCTTTTGAAATGTCTTAATGACTTTATTAATCATTATAGATTATTGTATGTTATATGGTCTAACCCTTGTATAGAAATCATCATCATCGTCAAAGACCAATAAGAATTGCATGAGTATTTTCCTTTCATTACAATTCATATAAGTGATGTTAGAACATTAACATCTTTATATCATGATAAGGCACATTAGTAAATCATTCACCATCCTTATAAAATTTACATCTTATACCAACACCTCATAATCATAGTAAAGACATTTCAATTCAACACCATACCACCCTATAAATCCTATTACAAGGCATACTCCAACACATCATCATAACTTAATCACAATTAACCATTCTTTTAATCAAAGGATAGGGATCACAAGACTTAGCTTAAGACAAGATACTTTTGTCAAACCTACAACATACTTCATAGCCTAGATCACTTCTCAAAAAGAGCATACAAGGACTACAAATTACTCTAAGAGTAATTCATTGATAATTAGAATAAGAACATCATCTAGTAGTTATTCAACCAATAACCAAGTAAATTGAACCAATATAACCTAATTCATATCAAGATCATAACCTAGGGTTGAGGGATAAAGTTCATCTTCTACAAACTAGACCAAATCATCATGATATATCATTATTAAGTTAGAATACATTTTTATCTGTATCCAAAATAAATCTTAACGAATCAATTCAAAACAAAAATTTCGTATAAGATTAAACCTCCTTGAAAACCCAATTTTCGAAATAAATTTGATGGAATCCTTTAAGGAAAGAGGTCTCATAGGTGAATTAGATCCCATACCTTAATAATTGATAATGATTGATGGTGAACTTGATTGCCATGTGGAGTAGGTCCCGCATTCGCAATCTTATAACCTACTCTTCTAGTGGGTATCCAATATGTGTTTATCACCTATAATCACAAGAATGGCATTAGTTTCTCAAATACATATGGTGTCAAAACGCTAAAGGCACGACTTAGGATTCTCACGAAAAAATAATTTTCCAAATAATCATATAGCCTCTCGTCCATTATTGTGGCAATCTTCACAAACATGAACAAGACACTAGGAAATGTAGTTTACAGAGACATTGATCATAAGCATTTTTAACCTCATGCTCTAATACCATAATTTTCACATCAAGATAACACACCCCAGATGCAAGCGGCATCATCTTCCTCCCAAACGACTCAGAAAGGCCTATAGCATTTGTCATAGCATGTCATTAGTTAAAATTTTAGAAAAATTAAAAACTTTTAATACTATGTGAAGTATACTAATAATTAATACTTACTAATCATCAAAGCCTACGTACGATATTCTGAAATCTGTATCATTAAAAAACTATCAATAGAGTACAAATCTTGACTTACCTAATAAATAGTCAATACGCAATCTAGGACTTAATACAATATAATCCAACGAACATAGATGGAAATACGAGTGTTCTTAAAAGTTATTAAAGTCGTAATAATCTAGAATATTGAAAAGATATAATCCTCGAACATAAGGACCTACCAACACTTGGAGAAAGAGTTCCAAGCTTCATCAATCGACCTTCTTATAATCTTTAGTGGTAGGACCCTTCATTTGTAGTAATATAAAGTAATGGGGTTAGTAAGCCACATGTACTAAATATAGGTACAAGCACATAACATTTAAGGACATGAATGAAAAAGTATCATTTCTTAGAAAGCATGCTAGGTCATTTGGAAATCTACAAATGCACATACCACAGAACATATAAAAGTTAAAGATTCCATCAACATAAAGCATAATCATAATCGAAGTTATATTTTCATAAAGTCGGGGTAACACTTCATATTCAATAGATAATATAAAAATAACATGCAAAAAACTTACCAATGATCCCATCCCAGGCTACATTTGCAATTCTCTTGTGAAGACCATAACCCCACACAACGAAGTAGATAGGATAGGACACCATAAGGAATGATTTTTGTCATATAACTTCTAGCATAAGTATTCATCACCTTATAAATATATATAGACCAATAACATATTCATTAACGTTACAAACTTAATGTAAGAGTAAAAACATTTATCATATGCATCATACATTTCATGTTATCATAATACGTAAGTACCATCTCCTAGGACATCCCTTAGAGTACGGTTCCATACCTCTATCTATAATAAGTAGACTCTTCAAGTCACCCTAGTTAAGGTCCATTTACTTGTCTTTAATTTTACATAATGGATCGTTCACCTTAACCAACCTTAGACTGTGTGAGCTAAACATGGACTCTAGTGTCATAAAATCCCACACCGAAATAAGTTTATCCAACAGTTTAAATTTTAAGTCCCTTTTTGAATAATCGTTAAATCATCATTTAATCATAATTATTATCATAAGTCATAAGAGATTAACTCCTTCAATAAACATGATCATGAGCTCTTTAGGATTAGATGAGAATTGTCTTGCATATCCTAGTCGTCTTGTGTAAGGCATACATGAGAACATCATTAACTTCCTTTATTATATTCTTATCATGATCTAACAAATAAAGATATACATAGCCCTATATTTATGTATAGAATCATCATACATACTTCATTAGAATTGTAACATCATTTATAAGCTAACATAAACATAATTGAGTAATCACGACATATGAAGACTTACCTCTTGCTTCCAAGATCCTTGCACAAGAACTTATATTCGATATACAACAATAATCCAACAACATAAAGAAATACTCAGTAGCATAATGAATACTAACCCTTAAACTCATAAAAAGAATAATTCGTAAAATTGAATAGGGGAAAGGGTTATTCAGGAGTGAATTCAAGTAATATTCCTAGTCCCAACAATTGCGTGTTATAAATTAGTAGATATACCCCATTCGAAACGATCAATTTCATAGGGTACATTCTTCACACGAAATTCGAACATTACAAGTTAAACATTCAACAATACATACATAATTAAACAAAAATATTCATTACCTTTCGACAATAGTCAAAAATCTAGAGTAACGAAGAAAACCCATTTTGTAGAGTAAGAATCCTACGAGTTTTAATTCTTGAAAACTATTTTTTAATGGACCTCTTGGCGAAAGAAATCCTAAGAATACATGTGACTTATTTTGACTTAAGGTTGTTTGGTCTTGTAAATTAGATGAAGTTGACTTGATAAATATTAATTCATGATTTGTATTGGTTCTTGACTTTGCATAAGGCTTTCAAAATTTAAAATAGCATGTTTTAATGAAATGTCCCTTTTTAGCATTACATGACATTTTGTGTACATATGGTTTGATGCTTACTACATGGGATATTCTAACCTCATGTTCCTCCTTTTCTCCAACATTTTAAGTTCTTGTTGTTAAAGGATCTAGAGACGACATTGAAGAAGACATGGAATTTCTCAATCATCCAAGTTGGGTAGTTTCTAACTTTGTAAGGGCAATGTTAACATCAAGCTAACGAAGTTGTTTTACTTTTTATGACTCCTATGTTATTTCTTTTTATTTTAAGTACGAATTGTATAGCCTATATGTGGCTTTTTTACATTGATGTATGGGATATGCCAAATTGATATGTTCTAGTTTTAGATGGTTATGAGATGAGACATTCTTTTTATACTATGTTAAGTATCTTATATATCTATGTGAAATAAAAGTAGGAGACTATGTAATACTCGTATACGAGACTCTATGTATACTCGATAAGAATATTTAATTATGTGTATGGGAGAGGTGTATTTAAACCTCAAGATAGATATAGAAATGTTTTGAATTTTTTCCATTTTTAATCTTTGAATGTAATGATGTAAATTAACAGTCTAGTATTAGTTCTTTTCGAGGAGGACGAAGCTGGTTACATGTAGACGGTTCTCCCCTTATTTGACAGACACTACATTCATCCTTCTTAACATCATATTGTTAAAATTAACTTTAACTTGCCTCTTTGATATTAGGCTTTAAGTCATCTAACTTCATTTAGAACCCATGATAACTCATTCATACATTGATTCTAAGATATACCTAGACTTTCCTTTGGGAAGGTCTACTTAGTGCAATAAATAGATGAAGTCCCATACCACGACCTACCCTAAGTAGTGCATTCATTTAGGAGACATAGTTCTTTCATTTATTTTGGGGAATTTTCCTTAACCGACATAGACCATGAGAGCCAGACATGGAATCCCAATACTACCCTTATCGGATAAGGGATCCCCACTTCCTTAGAGTAAGGTCATTCTTTTAGATTTTACATGGCTTATCAAATACCTACACTTATGCAGGAGCATAGTTAAGAGATAAGAATATTGCTACTAAGTAACTCATTCTCTACTAACGAGGAGTAATCATCTCAAGAGGTACATTTATATACAACATCTCGACTCAAAAAGTGTAACCACCCCATCTTCATATTCTCTAAGGCTAAGCATAACTCCCCCATGGATTCTAGGCATTATATAATACAGGTTAAGAACAACTAGTGGGTACCACATCTCAAGTCACGAAGGAAAACCATCCTTCGACCTATCTTAGAAAGCTCATGGAAGTAGTGAGGTTTCGACTAGACACTTCATGTCAAATAACGAAGAGTGTTCACACTAAGACTCCCCTTAATCACATTTACTAAATTCATTCATTAATTTAAGAGTGAGTGTGTGTACATGTTAGAACACCTTACACATAATAACCATTTCATTAACATTGAATTCTAGACATTCATACACCTTCATTCATCATTTTCTTACATACTAGCATGCTGAACATATACACCTAGTTCATTTTTTCATAATCTACGCAAGACATACAATTCAAGCATCATAATGTATATCAACTAGAACTATCATCATTATCACTTTATTTGACACATCATTCCTAAAAAGCCATACTCGTAATACTTACCACATATATACAAATACATCAAATAAATACCACCACCAAGAAGGTGGACCACACCAGAGAAATTCATAATAAGAGTAAACAATATAAGCAACTCACCATTAAAATAAGACTTAACAACCTATAACAAATTCCTCAATATTTCATCATAATAAGTCCCTTAGGGAAGTTGCTAAATAATATTGACAACATAGGGAAACCAAAGTTCATACCCTAAAAAAACATATTCATTTAACCCATTCTTTAAGCAAAAAGTTGGAAATATGCATAAGCATGAGTTCATTAGGGTTTTCTCATTAAAATCATCGATTAGTACTAGAAACAAAGTAGTTGAATCATTAAAAAACTTGTAGATGAAGACCCATGCTAAGACCCAAAGATAGAAGAAGATAGAGTTTGAAAACCCTTTTCGAAAACTTTTGGAAATGACTTCTTGAATGGAAGAGGTTTCAAGAATGACTACCATGCCTTTATTAATCAATCATAACATATTATAGGTCATGGGGTATAACCCTTGTATAATTATCATCATCATAGCTCAATAAGAATTTGCATGAGTATAAATCCTTTCATTGCAATTCATAAAAGTGAAGTTAGCACATTTACATAGTCATTCATGATAAAGCACGTTGGTAATCATCACCATCCTAATAACACCTACATATTAGTCAACCTTACAACCGCAGTCTAGGAATTTCAAATCAACATCATACAAACCCTACCAACATCATTCAAACTAACTACTTCTCTACTAATGATAAGTACTCATCGCAAGAGGTACATTGGAATACAACATCTCAACTCACGAAGTGTAATCACCCCTTCTTCAAATCCTGTCGGTGTTAAGCATAAATCCCCATTGATTCTCAACATAATATACTATATAGTAAGGACAACTAGTGGTCACCACATCTCAACTCACGAATGGCACCCATTCTCCAACCTATCTTAGAAAGCTCATGGAAGATAGTGAGGTTGCTACTAAACACTTCATCTCAACTAACGAAGAGTGTTCACCCCAAGACTCCCCTTAATCACATTTAATAATTTTATTCTTTCATTTAAATGTGAGTATCTATACATTTGAGCACACCTTACACATAATCATTATTTTAGTAACATTGAATAATAGTCATGCTTACTCCTTTCATTCATATTTTTCTTACACACTAGCATGCTAAACATATACACATTCTTAATTTTGGCATAATATAATCAGGACAAACAATTCAATCTTCATAATGCATATGAAAAACAACCATCATCATTAAAACTTTATGTACACATTAGGTTTTCGAATTCATACTCTCAATTCATACCAAATAAATTTAAATACATCAAGTAAACACCGCTATCAAGAAGGTGGACCATACAACTCAAGAGCAATTCATTATAAGAGTTATACAAAATAAGCAACTCACAATTTAACAAAGCCTTCACACTCTATAACAAATGTTTGAATATTTCATCATAATAAGGCCCTTAAGCCATTAAATAAATCATAATGACAACATAAATAAACAAAAGTTCAAACCCTACACTAACATGTTCATTTAACCTATTCTTTAAGCTAAAAGTTGGAAATATGCATAAACATGATTTCATTAGGGTTTTAACAATACAATAATAAATTAATACTAGAAACAACATATTTGATTTATCAAAATAATTTTATATGAAGACCCATGCTTAGAACAAAAGATACAAGAAAATTCAGTTTGAAAACCCATTATGAAATCTTTTAGAAATGACTACTTGAATTTAAGAGGTTTTAAAGATTACTACCATACATCAATGAAAATGAAAACCACTAAATTTTGTTTAAGAACATAATCAACCATACCTCCTAGATCTTATTTGAGTCTTAGCACCAATGGTGACTTGAGAGATTTTGCCTTTAGAGAGAGAGTTATTTTTGAATGCGGGATCTTGTATAGGTCTAGCACTTAAAACCAATTTAATATACTTTTAAAAACCTAAAAATATCTTCCAAGATTCATATAATACTTGGGGTGAATTTAAAAATCACCTTAAGAAAACATAGTGAAAAGGTGACAGCTTTTGTAGGACCCTTCGACATACGCAAGCAACGAGACGTCTACTGAACGATGGCCCGTGCTGCATGGGCATCATTTCGGACTGCAGATGGATAAGGGAATGTTCATCTACCATGCCAAGTATTTACCTACGCCCCCAGATGGTGGAGAGTCATCTTGACTATAACCTATAGGCTGCTAGGGCGTTTATGAGTAGTCTTGGCAACATGATTTCCATGTACTGGGTCCTTTTGTAGGACCCCTCGTGGGTTCTACTTGGAGTCTTACATGGATGTTAAATTCCTATGCACATTCTCTAGGTCTTAAGAACATCCGACATCAATTTCGATTACACGTAAAACTCATTAAAACACATGAAGGCACTTATGAACTTTCTAAGACACCTTCCAAACATCATGGTCGTTCTTGGAAGTTTGACCTCCAAACGTCATTAAACTTCACACACTTGTAAGAACATCATTATAACTCATTTCAAATGAAAGTTAACTCATAAAACATTCACTAAGCTCAAGTTCAACTTATTTCTTTTTAGGGTATTACATGAGGGGTCTTATCTAGGTCTATGAATTAAAACCAATTTAATATACTTTAAAAACCCTAAAAATATCATTATAGGTTCAAGAAAGACATGGGGTGATTATACAAAACACCCCAAGCAAATATAGTAAAAACGTGATAGCTTTTCATGGATTCATCGACACACCCAAGCAAATGAGGCGTTGACTAAATGACTACCCATGCTACATGGGAATCGTTTAGGTATGCAGCTGGCAAGTGGAGTGTTCATTTCAAAGGCGATGTCTTGACCTATTCCTCTATATCATGTGGAGTCATCTTGACTACGGCCAGTAAGCTTCTAGGGCGTCGTTTGAGCAGTCTTGGCAGCTGGTTTGCCAAGCATTGGGTCCTCTTCTATTACCCCTTGTAGATCCTAGGTGGAGTCGTACCCGAACGTTAAACCCCTATATATAGTTTTATAGTTCTTAGGAAAATCTCACATAAATTTTTATTAAAACGAACACGTAAAACTAACTAAAACGCATGAAGATACACCAGCACTTTATATGGAACACCTTCTAACGTCATGGACGTTCTTGGATGATTGACTTCCAAACGTCACAAAACTTCACACATTTCCTAAGAATAACATTATAATTCATTTAAAAAAAATTAAGTCATGAAACATTAATTAATCTTCAGTTCACCTTAATTTGTTTGAGGGTGGTAAAGTACACACCTTAGCAATCCTCAAGACTACCAATTATAGGCTTACTCCACACGGGTAACAAGTCTGCACTCCCATAACTAGACATTAAAGAAACATACTTAAATTTAAGAACTTAACATAAGTGCTCTTCTGTGAGTGGAAATGCAAGTTACACAAAGTGCAATGTGAGAATACCATCCTACACTACTACTCCTAAAATGTGATCCTTGAGGATTCCATGAGAAGATTATGTACACCACAATCATCATTCAGAAACTTCATTATACGAGCCATAACTTTAACATGCTTTCTTAACATTTGTAATACTCCAAAAATTCAAGACCTAATCTAGAGACTCACAAGTGCATCTAATGTTGGTGATACAGTTTTAAGAACTAAATTAAGGTTTAATTGTCATCCCAGAAGTATTATAGAGAAGACATCAATAAACGTCTATGACGTTTGGAAACTAGCGAAATTGAACTAGTTGATGTCCCTATGTTTGGTGAAGGATTGGTAGGGACTATTGAAGTCCTAAACTTATAAAAAAGACTTTAAATAGGTAAAATTTAGTACAGAGGGTGACGACTACCCTAACATGGCTAGGTAGGCTTCCAAAGAAGTCGTGATACCCTAGATTTGCGAGTCACTACGCCAAACGCAGCACATATGCAGCTTGGAAATATTTTCCTCGCGACGCATTCACTACACGAGGCTCACTACCTCATAATGGATTTCGCAAATAAAATCTGAAATCGTCCTCGCGATGCGGAGTCACTTCTATATTCGTTTAAATAGTATTTTAAGCATTTTTACGTCACAAAAAAACCCAATAATGTGACGTTTTTTTCTTTATAATTTTGGGGTTTAATATATATAGAAAAAGGGTAACTTTAAGTCATTTTTCACCTGTCTAAATCTAATTACCAAAATAAAACCCAAAATCTCTCTCCCTAAATCCTACATTGATTGAAGAACAAAGCTTGAAGAAGAAGACCAATTTTTTCTAGAATTTCACTTCAAATTCAAGGATCAATCTGTATTAAGGTATGGTTTCTTTAGTCTTGTGATTCCTTTCCCCACAAGGTTCTTTAAATGTTTATTACTAAATTACTCAATTCCATGGAGTTTTCCAATTTCTTCAGACAAGCCTGCTTACGTCATTCTTACTTTGTCTAAGTTAATTTTAGCAGAAAATTTGAAACTTTTTGTTAGTTAACATACATACTAATCATTGTATTACATTCATAATTTTTCACCATCAACCATCTTACATTAAGATCTTAAAATGAAAGAAATAGTTTAATATCACATTAAATATATACTTTCCAAAATTACACCAATACAATGTCTGAACAAAAATGGAAAGAAACGCTAGTGGAACATACTCCACTAGCTCAATCCTATATCTAAGCTAGAATATAATGGGAAAGCATCCTAAAAAGCATGAGGACCTATCGATTCTGGATGAATGCTTTCCCTCTCTTCAAAATATTCAAACTCTCTCTCTCAAGACTCCATTGAAAGCTAGAGGTCATGGAAGCATAGCAGGGCTGGTTGGACGTGTCCCTTAATCAAAAACTCTTGGATTTTTCTTCCTTGATTGAGTTATGGCATCCATTATTTAATATGTTTTCATTCAAGAAGCGAACTTCCAAAAAGGGTTTGTAAACTCAACCTCTTTTTAACTTTGATTTCTAGTAGGGGTCTTTTTGTATTTAAGTTTTAAAGGTTTAAATGTTTTTAGTTTGGGTTTAATTGATGATTTTGATGTTAAAACTCTAATAAAACTCTTGTTTATGCATACTTTAGCATTTCGCTTGAAAATGGGTTATGTGAGTATGATTTTAGTAGAGTATGAACTTGGGTCTTCTTGTATTTGTCTTGTTCGTTTAGCTACTGACCTAAGGGCCATAATATAGTGAAATATTGATAAAATTATTATGAGTGATGATGATTTGAATTAATATTGATTTGCTTTTATTATATAGTTCTTATTATGAATTGATATTCAGTGGTATGGTCAATCTTATGGACGGCGGTGCTTATTGAGGAATTTGATGTTATTTAGTATGTTTGAATATGTAATATTGAAGGTATAACATATTTAATGAAGAGATATAGGAAATGGGTCTTGTATTGTGTTTTGGTGTAGCTATAATTGCATGCTTGACCTAGTTTAAGAATAAATGAAGTATATGGTTATGAGAAACATGTAGGGTGTGTTACATGATGAATTAAGGTTAAAGTATGTGTAGAAATTGATCAAAATGAAGTGACTCTTATATGCATGGTGTGCACCTATACACACACCTTTAAGAATGTATTATACTAAGTTTAGTAAAAAGGGGAATCTTGAGGTTTATACACGTCGTGAGTTGAGATGTGGTGTCTAGTAGCAACCTCTCCATTCCTAGTGAGATTTCTATTATAGACTACTATATTAATAAGTCTGTGAGGATTTATGCCTAGCAACGAGAGGATATATAGGAGAGGTGGATTACACTTTGTGAGTTGAGATGTTGTATTTCCAAAGTACCTCTTCAAAAGAGTACTCCTCCTTAGTAGAGAATCTGTTACATAGTAGCAATCTCCTTATCCCTTAACTGTATGTCCACATAGGTGTAGCTATTGGAAAAGCCATTGAAAATCTAAGAAGCATGACCTTACCCTAGGAAAGTGAGGATCCCTCATACGATAGGGGATAATATCCGGATTCCATGTGTAGGTCTCCAGGTCTATATCGGTTAACAAACCCCATACAAAGAATTTATTGAACTATGTCTTCTAAATGAGCGTAATACATAGGGTAGGTGGTTGTATGGGATGCGATCGAATCGTTAAACTAGGTAGGCCCTTCCAAAAGGAAAGATTTTGTGCTAAACCTTCTAAAATAATGTACTACTTAGGGTAGGTGGTGGTATGGGACACTACCTACTCATTGCACTAAGTAGGAATTCAAAAAGGAAGACTTGGGTGGTTTTTTAGGTGTCTTTTAACGTCTTTCCATTGATTGAGGGGCTTGTTTATCCCGAGTTGAGTAAGCCAAAAGGGGTGGTCTTGAGGGTTCATTGTTAAGTATTGGAGGAGGCATATGCATAGTTCCTCCATATCGTAGCTTAGTAAGTGTTAGGATGATTCCAAGGTAGGGAAACTCTATATGAAAATGTGTTCACTTTCACTTTCGCTTGGCCTTGGGAGTTCACTCAATTAGTGTAGGATAGTTCATTCTAATTGCTCAAGGTTAATTTATTATGAATTCTTTAAATTATTCATTGTCAATGTTCAAATGTATTTACTGTTAATGCTTAAGGAGTTCACTGTGAAGATCATGTTGGTTTACTATAATGTTTTTTGTTGGCTTAAAAGTATGGGAATTTTTACCTATGTTGTAAATGATGGTTACACAAGGGCTTTATTTGGCCTAGTATTTCTCCATGGGGTTCTCCGGTGTTGATCGTGACAAAGAAGGATGGATCCCTTAGAATGTGTATCGATTACAATAAACTCAAGAAAGTCACAATCTAGAACAAGTATCCGCTCACTCGGATGGATGATTTTTTTGATCAACTCCAAGATGCGAGTTACTTTTTGAAAATTGACTTGAGATTGGGATATCACCAAATTAGGGTGAGCAGTTAAAATTTTCCAAAGACGGCATTTCCAACAATATATGATTACTACGACATCTTAGTAATGTCGTTTGATCTTACTAATTCTCCGACATTGTTTATTAACCTAATGAATATGGTGTTTAAAACTTCCCCAGATTCATTTGTCATCATCTTCATTGACGACATCTTGGTATATTCAAAAAATGAGTGTAAACAAATTGACCATTTAAGAGTGGTGTTACAAGTGCTTAAGGATGACCAACCATTTGCCAAGTATAGAAAGTTTGAATTTTGGTTGAGTTCGGTCACGTTTTTTGGTCATATCATCTATACAGAAGGTGTAAAGGTTGATAGAAAGAACACCAAAGTTGTGAAAAATTGTCCTAGACTTTTGGCTCCTATGGATATTAAGAGTTTCTTAGTCCTAGCCGGTTATTATATAAGGTTTTTCTACGGATTTGTGTGTCACGACCCAAATCGGGGACGCGACTGGCACCCACATTCACCCTCCTATGTGAGCGAACCAACCCATATAAACCTTAACATTTTAATACAATATCAACAAAAGAAATGCGGAAGACTTAAACTCATTAACAAAACAACTCAAAACTATTATTAATATTCCCAAAATCTGGAAGTCATCATCACAAGAACATCTATCTCAAATTGCTAAACTAAAACTGTCTAAGAAGCTAAAACAATAAAAGCTAGTCCATGCCGGAAGTTCAAGGCATCAAGACTTGAAGAAGAAGATCCAGTCCAAGCTAGACGCATTAGCTCACCCTGAATTTCCGATGAAGTGAAGACTGGCTAGATCTACTGCTGAGTTGAAGTTGACGGAACGTTTGCTGCATTACACAAATAACAAAGAGGAAAACATAAAAGTAGGGGGTCAGTACAACCACACGTACTGAGTAGATATCATCGGCTAACTCAAAATAGAAAATCATATATATCAAGTAATATTATAAATCAACTATAAGCTCAACATGTAACAACAACAAGTATTATGATCGTCAACAATTACCATCAAGTTCATCCATGAGGGCTCAAGCCTCAATACCATACTCATTTGGGAATTAAGTTCATTATGTTGAGTATATTATCATCTTTCAAGATTCATTATCTTTCTTCCTCTTGTGTCGGTACGTGACACTCCGATCCCCTACTACTATGTGTCGGTACGTGACACTCCGATCCCCTATATGTGTCGGAACGTGACACTCTGATCCCCTATATGTGTCGGAACGTGACACTCCGATCCCCTACATCTACGTGTCGGTTCGTGACACCCGTCCCACTAATACTATGTGTCGGAACGTGACACTCCGATCCACTAATACTATGTGTCGGAACGTGACACTCCGATCCACTAATACTATGTGTCGGAACGTGACACTCCGATCCACTAATCTCATTATATCCGTTCATCAAGCCTTCTCTATACCAAGGCATCATCAATCCCAATCACTTTAATTCATCAAGCCTTCTTTTATACCAACGGCATTATCATTAATAAGTAGATTAAAGTTTCTTTCAAGATTTGGGATTCAATGGTGTTCATCATGCTTGTTTTATCAAAATCACATAATCATATTCATGCAAGCATACAATTAAGCATATAGACAGGTTTACAATATCATCAATACATATCATTCCCTATCAAGAGTTCACTACGATTTACGTAAAAACCATAACCTACCTCCACCGAAGAATTGGAATCAAGCAAGTTAATCCTCAAAGATGCTTCGTTCCTCTCTCTCCTGATCGATTCTATCTCTCCCTTTGTTTCTTTCTGTTTTGTTTTATTCCAACCCTCTTTCCTTTACCCTAATTATCATATAATTAAGAATAAAAGAGGACAATAAAACCCCCTAATTAACTTAAGGTTACCCCTTTTTACCCCTAAGTAATTAGACTTATTAATGTTAACCCTCAATCTTTACAATTAAGGAAAGAATAGTCCAAAACGACCTTTAAAACGTGTGGAGAAATCCTAAACTGCCTGGGATTGTGCAACCTGTGACGGGCCGTCGTGACTGCGACGGTCCGTCATACAGGTCGTCGTGGCCTCCCAAAATCCCATTTTTCACTAAGTGCATTGTGACGGTCCGTCACACTCGTGACGGTCCGTCCTGCACTTCCGTCATGACGGTCAGAAACTCGTTCCTTGTACCAAATTCTCAAAAGTTGAGTGTTTTGTAACGGAGGCTCACGACGGTCCGTCGTGGCTGTGACGGCCCGTACTGCAGGTCCGTCACAATTTCCAGAGAGTCGATTTTCAGTACCCAATTTTAGAATTCTAAGTATGCTGAAACGATGCACCCTCGACGGGCCGTCGTGCCTGTGACGGTCCGTCGCAGTGCCCGTGGTCTTGGCCAGTTTTTCCAGAATTAAAAATCTGCTGCTCAAAACGACTAAACAGGTCGTTACAGTAACGTTGATGATAATTGAAAGTAGAAAGCAACAAGACAAATTGTCAAACTCATAATGACCATAATAATAATAATAATAATAATAATAATAATAATAATAATAATAAAAAATAAGAAACTTTAACAAGCATAGATAAAGTCATAAAATCATAACAACACCCACTAGCAATATAAAAATTAACAAAATAAAGTATATGAACAAAAACGGAAGACACATAATTTAGACATAAAAAAAAATTTAATCACAACTAAGTATGATATATAACAAATCGCAGCAAACAAAAATAAAAAAAATGAATGAAACATTTGAAACAATATACGGTAAAAAATGGAACAAAAGCAAGGTAGTCATGGTTAACAGAGACCATCAATATTCATGAATCACATAATCAACAGCAAAATCTTAAACAATAAAAATAAGTAAGCCTAAAAATTGTAAAATTAAACTTCTCCAAAAAACAATATATCAATAAACAATATTTTAGTAAAAATAACATAGATATATAAAACAGTGAGTAAGTAAGCAACATCAATTTATTTTACTAGAAATAAGCATGACAATTTACGTAATAAACGAATTTAATATAACCACATTAATGGAAGGAATCTAAGATGAAAATATAAAGAAGTAGTACAACAAAAAATGAATCAATAATAAGTAAACAAGAAAACATATACCAATATAAATTTTCCAGTAGCATGACTATACAAAGTAAAAAATAAAAAATAATAATAAAATATATGAGCATAAATAATAATTAATGCACCAAAATATATAGCTATATCTAAAAGAAACAATGTCATTATGGAAAAACACCACTAACAAGACAAAATTATGTCAATTTAACCAAAACATATAACACATATTAAAGATAGACAACAAAACAATAAAATAAATAAAGTTGACAGAGGAATTTTTTTTTCAAACAACTAAAAATATTAACAAAGGTCTTCAATAAGAAGAGAAAGTCCAAACAGTAGCAGCGAACCAAATCAACAAGAAATTGTACAATTATTTGAAAATTCTTACCAAACTAGGTGAAAACAGTTGAGATCGCTGGAATTTTGAGTTTTGGGGTTATGTGAATGGCTTTGTCGGAGCAACATCGAGGTTGCTAGAGCTGGCCGGAGTTGTGGAGTAGTCAGTCACAGCTGGAGTTGTTTTGGTCGGAGCTTGGAGCTGATGTTGACCTGCAAAATAACATACACAAGAAAACATAAACTCAAAAAAAAAAAGGGAAGGGGAAGGAACTGCGTTGGTGGTGCTGTTTCCTGGCGGCTGGTTGTCGCCAGCTGGAGCTGCTGCCAGTGATGGAGGCTCGCTGTCCGGCTGACGTGCTCCTCGCCGGCGCTGCTGTTTGGTGCTGGGTCGTTTTGGTGTTGCTGTTTCTGGTGGTTTTCCGCCGGAAATAAAGAGAGAAACAGAGAGGGATCGAAGGAGAAGAGAAGAGGAAGTGGTTGGAGAGAGGAGAGACGAGAGGATGAGGGGAGCAGCTGGGAGAGGGGCTGTGGCTATGGAGAAGAAGGGGGAGCGACGGGAGAGTGGTAGAGAGGGAGAAGGAAGGGTTGGCGACTAGGAGATGGAGGGGAAGAGGAAGGCTGTTGGGAGGAAGAGAGAGGAGGAGGGCTGCGGCTCCCCTTTTTTTTTTTTATGAAAATTTCCCCCCCCCCCCAAATTTGACCTAGTTATTGAGTTAAATAAAAACTCAAAATGGGCTCAAATGACGGGCTTAGCATTGTGGCCCAAAATTACGAATTTTTTAAAATGTTAGGCCAAAGTTGGGTGTCAACAGCTGTCCCTTTCGTTGTGTATGATTGATGAAAGAAATCGTGGACAACGAAATTTGACAAACCCAATTTTGACTGAACACATAACCTTTGTAGAGAAGTGCGGTTGCCTGTGGTGGAAATCAATTCCAGACCTGTTTCCCAAAGGTTCTATGATGCGTTGCGTCCTTGTTGAAGTAGTTTGTACCTGTTTTTTTTTTTTTTTTTTTGTAGGAATTCATCCTTTCAAATGCTCTTGACAAAGATTGAGATAGAATTCGTCATCTTAAAATGCAATTTAAATGGGTGACAGTGTCTTTTACCATGTCGACACTTCATTGTTCTCCTCAATATTCGACGTCGACTCGATCGGTCTGACGTCCAGCAAATAAAGCTTATGCCTTGTGTTTTGCAAATAAAATCTTCAATATACTCCTCATTTAAATATGAATGGCCCTCTTGACATTATGAATATGAATGGCCCTCTTGAAAGTATGAATATGAATGGCCCTATTGGCAGTATGAATATGAATGGCCCTCTCGGCAGTATGAATATGAATGGCCCTCTTGGTACTATGAATATGAATGGCCCTCTCGGCAGTATGAATATGAATGGCCCTCTTGGCAGTATGAATATGAATGGCCCTCTTGGCAGTATGAATATGAATGGCCCTCTTGGCACTATGAATATGAATGGCCCTCTCGGCAGTATGAATATGAATGGCCCTCTTGGCAGTATGAATATGAATGGTCCTCTTGGCAGTATG